>APFE030251312.1:25822-36526 GCA_000404065.3 Pinus taeda
CTTCAAGAACTTCCCTAGAAGTTCCAAGGGTGCCACACCTAATAGTTTAATTGTGATTCCAAGGGTGCCAAGTTGGTCATGCCCTTTAAGAATTTCCCCTGAAGTTCCAAGGGTGCCACACCACTTGCCCTTCAAGCATCCAGTGACTACGAGGGGAAAGTATAGGTGCAACATCATAGACCGCTATCATCTCTTATGTTGCCTGCTATAGTGAGACTAATGGTGTCGGGGATCAAGGAATTCGCCTTGATGCGCACCCCCCAGTAAAATCCTCATGAGTGACCCAACTTGGGGACCTGCCCTCATGGCATTGTGATCTTCAAGGCGAAGGTGTTTCAACCCTTCCAGCCCAAGTCACGACGGGAGTGCTAGTGGGTGAGATCAGGGACACTGTCCCACCCCTCCCATGTAGTTCCATCCACTTTTACAACCCCATCGCCCATATGTGAGTCATTCGGCCAAGCAACTCATCTGTGCCTGCAACCATTAACATATCATTAGAATATAGATAAACATATATAGCAGATTTCAAAATCGATTAGAATTTCAAAGATAAAATAATATAAATTTTCATCAGGTGTCGTCAACTCGTCATGTGCGAGTGCCTCTGGTGGTTTTCCTGCCATACTCAATAATAATCAGTAACCAGGTTTTTCAGTGTTAGTCATTGTCATAATAGCATTATTTACCATCACCTGGTCATTCACATCATTGTTCATTGTGAACCAGAACTAATGTAAGTAGCTAACATAGGGGATACCTCCATCATGGCTAGCATCATCATAACCTTAATGGAACCATACATATAGATCAAAGCTATCATCATTATAACATCAATAGAAACATGTCTATCCTTTACTACTATCACCATCATGATATCAATAGAGAGTACACATAACCATTAATTATATCGTAATCATCATATTAATAGAGAACATAAATAACCATCACATTCACTGATAATAGAGTCACGTTTCTGGATCCTCAGCCTGAGTTACCCATATACTAAAGTATGTAAGATAATGTCATATTAGAGTCAGGAAACTAAAGTGGGCACTATAGCAGTTCTTTTAGGATCAGGTTCCATTTCTATTTTTGTCCATGTAGGCACATCCAGTTGGATGAACAGCCGGTTTTTGCTGACCTGTTTGCACTGTTTAGAAAATTGAGGACTATGTTTCTTCTTGTATTTTTTACTCTTTCAGACTGGTTTCGCCTCTGTTGGGGCAGTCTCAGAACCAGTGCCTTGGCACGCTGAGAATGGTTGTCCTCTCTTACAGCCAGCACCTTCTCTGTAAATAGCTTTTTTCCTTATTAATAGATTAAACATACTTAGCAAAAATATATATATATATCTAACCACATTGAACTAGCGTTATGGTCCAGAATAGACCCATGCGCAGCTATGAAATCTCTTAAAACTGAAGATTGTAAGAACATCAAACAAACCCTAAAATTTGAAACATTGGAAAAGAAATCCAGCGTTCATCCCAACTCCTAGACAACATCCAACAAACCTCAAACTCTATCCAAAATTAAACCTATGCAAATATCCTTTCTTAATTCACTTATATCGAAATAAAATAGTCCTATGTCACACCACAATGCAGTGGAGCACAATTCTAACATTGTTCTTGAAAAGAACAATTTTGCTGCAGCATATGTGGAATCCGTGAATCAAAACACAAGTCATAAAGCCTCCCACAAAAACGTTTCTGAAACTATATTGACTAGCGCAGGCTCTCATATTACTGGGATGGAGCAATCTGTGTCACAAAGATCAATGTCACATGTGTTGGACAGCGTGATTATGGAAACGAAATAGCTCCACCATACAACAAGATAATACGATCACCAATGTTGCTAAGCAGCAAAGTTATGAAGAATGGAACTGCTAAAAAGTGCGATGAGACCCCTGAAAAAGGCATTAAGCTCACGGTGACAACATCCATTGAAACCTAAATCAAAACCAAAATAGTAAATAATGAGCATGAAAGAGCGAATTTGGAATTTGTGAATCAAAACGCAGATCATAAAGCTTACAACAGAAGCATTCCTGAAACTATATTGACTAACACAGGTCCTCATACAAACATAACATTTGATGGGATGGAGCAATCTATGTCACGATGTTGTATATCTAAACCAGAAATATTATGATAATAGAAATAACCCAAGAATAAAAAGATAGAAATAGAATGAAATGCTTCTTTATTATCAAAACCCTTAAGGTAGGGCAACACCATACATTCACTCCTTAAGGAAGGAGAATACTCCACAAACCATATGTCTGTTCATACAAGAATACTTCTCTTCATATCTCTCCATGTGGAGTCTCTAGCCTCTATATAGGCCTCATACATACAATACCATGCATCATTACCATGGTTTACTCATACCATCAACTAATACCATGGGCCCATTACATTATTATTAACTACTTGTGGTCCCTTCATGACATGGGTTAACCACCTTATTTATTACTATGGCCCATCCCATTATTACATTATTACCTTGGGTACCTCCCTCGGTACCCCATATTACCCCCCTAGGTATATAACATTCCACCCCCCTTACATGTTTCGTCCCCGAAACATGGGAAGAACACAAATAATAAGATCTACTCAAAAGAGTAGTCCACTGATACCATGCACGTGCATCTAGCCATCCAAGAGAAAGGTGAACCCTCGATCTCACTGGTGCCTCGCTCGCTTGAGATGGAAGTTGACCGTGGCCGCTCTTCTGTGTTGTTGTGTAGTAGGTGGATCGTCTCTCCTTTGTATCTGTCATGTAACTACTTGGTTTCCATCTTGATGGTTATCTTGCGGGGTGATGTGGTTGATGATATGTTGAAGTTTTAACCCACGATGGCTTTTGCTTGACTTCACCCTGTTGTGCTGCCTGTTGTGGTGTCTACTTTTTCAATATGACTTCAACCACTGAGCCCTGCTCTGATGTATCAGCACCTGTAACCTTTTCTGCTTCAGCATCTGTTTGTGTCTGATTGTCGACCATCAACTACTCATCATCTGATATATCAGACCCTGGAACATCTTCTACTTCAGCCTCCATGTGCTCTACCTGTTTGTGGATGGAAATATCCTGTAATGTAATTTTATTCTTTTTATACCATAGCTTCAGGAATTTCTTCTGTACATTAATATTGATAGTACCTACGGATTCCATCCAAGGATATCCCAAAACAACATCCATAGTATCCATCTCTGAAGCATAAAAATCACCATGCAACACATATTTATCCATAGAAATCTTCAAATCCTTGTACACTTGAACATTCTCATTATCAACTTGTGTATGTTCAATTTGTTTTGCTGAGACTTGCAATTTTTTGCCAAATTAACACTGATAAAATTATGCTTGCAACTAGGATTTATAGACACAACGATCTTCTCCTTCTGAATCAACCCATGAACCTTCAATAAGAATATACTAGTAGGAAATAGACCCACATGTTTCTCCTTATCTTGTTTTCTGGCATGAGACCATCTGTCTAAAAGTAATTTTTCAAATTCTTTATCTGAAAGTTTGGTCAACTGTTTGTGGTCAAGTGAATTCCGCCACCATTTGGCAGCCTCATCTTTTAAATTAAGCCACACTGTATCCCTCCAATGTGTCCCAAATATACTCTTTTTTTCCTTTATGAGTTCTTCAATAGTCATACCATTATCATTCCCTGTAAAAAAATGTCTTGCTAGAATCCATGAATAGTTTGGAAAAAAATTCACTTATTTGGCGAAAATTTGAAAATGTCACAGTTTCATCAATATTGCTCAGAATCTCTATTATAGCATGTTTTTGGAAATGGAACAACCATTATGCATCTGCCCATGTGATAGAAATCCTGATTCAGATACTGGAATTTCAGATCTGCACTGCTACTCTCCCGCCGTCACCCAAAATTTCTGAAAAAAAAGCTGATTTTAAATCAACGATATCTCCCTCATCCAGACTCCGATTCAACTGATTGTTTTTTTGAATTTGGGTATTTTTCCACAAAGAATCTAGATCTATAATTATATTTTGCAGATCTTGCACCAGGACGTCCGGATCTGCACCGCAAACTCGCTGCCCTGAAAAATTATCTGCAACCCCACTGATTTTTAAATCAGCGATATCTCCTTCATCTGGACTCCGATTCGACCGATTTTTTTTTTGAAATCGGGTATTTTTTCACATAGAATCCAGATATGCAATTATATTTTGTAGATCTTGCACCAAAATGTACATATCTGATCTGCAAACTCGCCGCCCTTGAATTCCTGCAAAAAGTAAAAAAAATTATCCACTTTTGTGCCTAAGAAAGTGTTTTGATACCACTTGTTATAGATCTGATACCACTTGTTGTAGATCTAACCCAGAAAACATATGAAATTATAAATAAACCCAAGAATAACAAGATATGAATAGCTAGAAATGCTTCTTTATTAATCAAACCCTTAAGGTAGGGCAACACCATACATTCACTCCTTAAGGAAGGAGAATACTTGTTGTAGATCTGATACCACTTGTTGTAGATCTAACCCAGAAACATATGAAATTATAAATAAACCCAAGAATAACAAGATCTGAATAGATAGAAATGCTTCTTTATTAATCAAACCCTTAAGGTAGGGCAACACCATACATTCACTCCTTGAGGAAGGAGAATACTCTACAAGCCATATGCCTTTTCATACAAGAATACTTCTCTTCATATCTCTCCATGTGGAGTCTCTAGCCTCTATATAGGCCTCATACATATAATGCCATGCATCATTACCATGGTTTCCTCATACCATCAACTAATATCATGGGCCCTTTACATTATTATTAACTACTTGTGGTCCCTTACATGACGTGGGTTAACCACCTTATTTATTACTATGGCCCATCCCATTATTACATTATTACCTTGGGTACCTCCCTCGGTACCCCATATTACCCCCCTAGGTATATAACAATCCACGCACATGAGACGAGAGCCTCCCCTATTTTCAGCACAGCTACAATTGAGCTCTTTACAGCTTGACTGGTTATAGCCCTTTTCAGGTGGGCTTAGGATTCCAGCCACTATGCCCCATTGATGTGGCCATACCACTTGCAGCTACTCACATAGATTCGGCTCATGTCCAGTTCGAAACAAACAAGGCAACCAACTTTATTGAGCACATCCAACATATTCGCTAGCAGGTCCATGACATTCTGGAGAAATCAAATGCCAAGTACAATAAGCGACATGATCAACATCGGGTGCCACACAAGTTTCAGGTGGGCGACAAAGTCTGGTTGCATTTGCAAAAGGAACGCCTTACTAGAGCCTATTGGAAATTGAGACCACTCCGATATGGTCCTTACACCATTACTAAGGCTATGGGAGACAATACATTTGAGCTCAACGTTCCCCCATTCCTTGGCCTGCACCCAGTGTTGAATGTGGATCGCCTTCGACCATACTTTCCACCATTGCTAGACACATCTGACATTGCATAATAGCTCACACCCACAGAATTAAACCTAGATTGCAAGGAACAAGTTGCAACTAATCACACAGATCAAGAACACTAGCCAATAGTGTTGGCGTTATGGCACAGGTGTTGTCCTTGATGGCAACTCTCTTTGGTAACAGATCTTAGTTCAGGCTTTTAGAATGAAAGAAAAGACATATACGCAGGTTCATCTAGACGAAGACGTGTATACACGTGGGTTAGACATTACAAAGGCGTGTATGCATATACACGCACTTTCACGTAAAGAAAAGCACGTATATGTTGGATAACTTACCTTTGGTCCGTGGTAGTTAGTCCTTGGTATTTGAACCTATGGTTTTGGACCGTGGTACCTCATCAGAAGTGTTGATCCCAAGTATTGGGTCCGTGGTATTGGTTTATTATGGTTTTGGACCGTGGTATTGTTGAAGGCCTAAGACTATAAAAGAGGAAGGAGATCATGTGGCAAAGGATCATCTGAATTATTATTGAATATCTGATAAAGTGCTAGATCTGGAATACTGGTAATTGGGATATGGTGCAAATCTGGATCTGAATAAAGGAGGAACCTTAGCGCAAAGAGAAGGATAAGTTCTATTGATAGGTCATAATCTTTAAGGTTGAATGATAGTATCTTTGTATGATTTTGGTGTGTTATATGTGGTTCTTGCTTGATATATAACACTGATAATCTAGGTTAATTAGTGTTTGAATATCTGAAAGAGCAAATTATCCTTTATAGATCTGTACGCAGGTTCAGTGAAGCGAAGGTGCGTATACACGCTAGTTCAGCGAATGAAAACAATGTATACACAGGTTGTTCCAAACACAGAAGCGTATGCACGCATGTTGCAGGTTTTCGAAATAGCGTATATATTTTGAGTTGTGATCTAGCTGCTTCTATTTATTGCTGTTATGTTCTGGGTTCAGATTTTGGTGTGTGATTTCTGGTACTGTGTTTTGGGTACAACTGTCAGAGAAGTATCTACTTGATTCATATCTAATTGGTGAAAAGGAGATTGGTTGATTGATGTTCATGGATCTAGTTTGAAAATTTATGAAACGTGGTCCCTGGAAGAAAGAGAAGGTTATAGCCTTCAGTAGGCTAGCACCTACGTACTAGTATCTTGGCTAGTGCAAGAGCTAAAGGGGGTTGTAGCTCCCTTCCAGGAGAAGCTGGAGAATGAGAGGGGGTTGTAGCTCCCTTCCAGGAGAAGCTGGAGAACGAGAGAGGGTTGTAGCTCTCTGCAGGTTGCAGCCTATGTGCTGGTAAAGGACTGCACCAGTACATTGTAAAAGAAGTTTCTAATTTAAAAGAAGATAGAGACGAATTGTAGCAAGTGGTTTTCACCCACATTGGCTTTCCACCTTATATCTTGTGTTCTTGTGTGTGATTGTCTTTCTACTCTGTTTTATTGTTTCTGTTTACTAGTTATTTGATTTTGAAACACAGATTAACAATCATCATCAGAAAGATAAAGTAAATTAAAAGTTTGCTTTGTATACGCGAGTCTCCTTCTGCATAGTTGCGTATATCCACGGGTTTAATTAACTGAAGTAGCGTATATCATTTGTTTTTGAAAAGGAATATTTGACTTGATAATATTGATTCACCCCCCCTCTCAGTATTATTTCCAACAATTGGTATCAGATCACGTCCTTCAGAAGAAGCTTGATCGCTTGAAGGAAGATATTTCATCAGGAGCAACTATGAGAGGGAAGCATCAATCAGGCTACTGATTTTTGATGGGACAAACTTCATATATTGGAAGGTAAGAGTTACTGCCTATCTTCAATCTCTTGGTACAGAAGTCTGGGATATCATAGATACAGGGTATACGTTTCCATCAACAACTCCTACAGATCTGGCTAAGAAGAAGAAATATGAAACAAATGCAAAGGTAGTCAATACTCTCTTAGGATGTCTATCTCAATCAGAATTTGTCAAGGTTATGCAGTATAAATCCGCAAAAGAAATATGGGACAAGATTGTACTAAGCTATGAAGGAGATGATCAGGTAAAATGAGCAAAACTTCAAACCCTCAGAATTCAGTATGAAAATCTCAGAATGCATAATGATGAAAGTGTGGCTAACTATTTCCTTCGTGTGGATGAGATTGTTAATTGTATGAAAAACTTGGGTGAAGAAATAAAAGAGGCTGCTGTGGTTGAAAAAGTTCTAAGATCTTTGTCCCCTAAGTTTGAATCTAAAGTTTCTACAATAGAAGAAAAGGAGAATCTACAAAACCTTACAATGTCACAGCTTCACGGGATTCTAACTGCTTATGAAATGAGGAAAGGAGGACTATCAGATAGGATAGAAGCAGCTTTCTAGGCTTTCTAGCTTTAGAAGGAGACTACTATGAAGAGGAAGAAGAATCAAATTTTGTCAAAAACCTTCAACAGGGTACTGGAAGATTCAGAGGTAAGTTACCTTTCAAATGCTTTGCTTATGGGAGAGTCGGTCACTATGTTGCCAAATGTCCTCATAAGGATAAAACTGACAAAGGGAAGGAACCTGTTATATGGAACAAGAAACATAATGTAACTAAGAAAAGTTACTACACTCATGAAGATAGTGATGGTCTTTCAAATAGTGATGAAGATGAATGAGGTAATAACTATAAACTTTTAATGGCCTTTGAAGATGATGATTACATGGTATGCTATAGATGTGGATGGATTTTATGAAGAGATTTCTAGACTCAAAACATGTTTAGAAGAAAAGAATGTGATCATTGATACTCTGCAATTCCAACTTGATGAAAAAGAAAAAATTCTTGAGAAGTTAGAATGTGAAATTGTTGGCCTTAGAAAAGAAATTGAGAAAACAAAGGCTCTTAATCTTAAATTTGTTAAAGGATCTAAAACTCTGGATGAGATTATCAATGTACAACGTTCTCCACTAATCAAGACTCGTCTGGGGTATAATGGAGAAGCATCTCAAGCATCACCTCAAAGAGTTATCTCGATGCAGCAAGGAGGAATGAGCAAAAGCCCAATGGAGATCACCAAGTAAAACATGGACGAATTACATCAAGAATAAACAAAGACTACCAAGTAAATCAGGCGCAATCCACCTTAAGGATGAACAAAAGCTACAACCAGCCATACGTAAAATCTTCTCAATTTGCCTCAAGAATGGATGACAATAGAAACTACAATCATTTGGCAGGTAGATTTGATAATCAAAGGAGTTTCTTCAATGGACAATGTTTCTTTTGCCATAACTTTGGCCACAAAGCAGCTCAATGTGTTTCCTATAAGACAATCATGACTAGAGAAGCTCAAAAACAAAGAAATATGACTGGAATCACAAAAAGGACCTATAACAACTTTTCCGCCCTTGAAAATGAAATTGAATGTTCTATTTGTAATAACTTCGGTCATGAAGATTTTGAATGCAGGAACAGGTTTTGGAAGACAACTCAGAAGGAACAAACCTCAAGTGCCAGAACATGGAGAATGAAGGAACCACAACCAGAAAGATGTGGGATATCTTTATATGCAGAAGGACAAGAAAATCAATGGTACATTGACAGTGGATGTTCAAATCATATGACAGGTGATAAAGAAAAACTTGAATCATATAGTGTCTTAGAAAAGGGAAAGAAAGTTTCTTTTGGAAATGATACCCCTGCAGTCATAAAAGGAAAAGGCACTCCTCAATTGAAAGAAAAGGTCAAAGCTGGAAATGTTTTGTATGTTGATGGCTTGAAGCATAATCTACTAAGTGTCAGTCAGATGTGTGATCAAGGAACAGAGGTAATATTTCGATCAAATGGGTGTAGTGTTCGTGATCTTGATATAGGAGAAATAGTGATCAAAGGCAGAAGAACTCCAAATAATTTATACATATTTGAAGAAGGACAACAACAATGCTATTTGAGCAAGGATGATGAACACTAGTTATGGCACTGGAGGTTGGGGCATCTAAGCTTTTCACAAATAAGGAAAGCATGCAAATACCAGGCAGTTCGTGGTCTTCCAGATATCAAAATTTCAGACAACACAATATGCAAATCATGTCAGTTTGGTAAGCAAACCAGAACTAACTTCCCTGAGAAGGAAGGATCAGCTAGTAGGCCTCTTGAGCTAGTCCATACAGATGTATGTGGTCCATTTAGGACAAGGTCACCTCGAGGAGAAGAATACTTTATATTATTCATAGACAACTTCTCCAGGATGGTCTAGCTAGGACTTATGAAACACAAAGACGAAGCATTCGACAAATTCAAATCTTTCAAAGCCTTGGCTAAAAATGAATCAGATCACAAAATTAAGTGCCTTAGGTCTGACAGAGGTGGGGAGTTTACCTCAAATGAATTTTTCGATTTCCGTGAAAAACATGGAACAAGAAGGAAATTCTCTACAACTAGGACTCCTCAGCAAAATGGAGTGGTGGAAAGGATGAACATAATAGTTCAACAAATGGCTCATGCTATGCTTGATGAGTCTGGAACTCCCGCAACCTTCTAGGGTGAAGCTGCATTTGTTACAGTTGTTATTATTAACAAAACAAATGTCTGAGTGAACAACACTCAAACTCCTCATGAGCTCTGGTATGGTGAGACTCCTTCGGTAAAGCATTTCAAAATTTTTGGAAGCAAATGCTATATTAAGAATATTGATGAACAGCTTAGAAAACTTGAATCTAGAGTAGATGAAGGCATTCTCCTTGGTTATTCTCCCCACAGCAAAGCATATAAGTGTTACAATAAAAGACTTGGAAGAATTGTTGACAGCATTGATGTAGTGGTTGATGAAAAAGGATACATTCCTAGGAAAGTAAATTATGAAAATATCAAAGAGGATGAAGACTACCCTCAAAATCAGACTGATGATGAAGAATAACCTCAAGAGGCACCAGAGGAACAGATAAGGATAGAAGAGAAGACTCCATCCAGGTATGTTCAGAAGAATCATCCAAAATCTCAAATTTTGGAGCAAAAGGAGGCATGTATACAAACAAGAAGAACAATTGCAGAAGCCTCAAGCTATTTGTCTTTTCTCTCCTCCATTGAACCACAAAATGTAAAAGAGGCATGCAAAAATGAATGCTAGGTCAAGGCAATGGATGAAGAACTTGAGCAGATCGGAACAACACTTGGGAGTTGGTTCCTAAACCAAAAGATAAGAATGTCATAGGAACAAAATGGATCTTCAAAAACAAGTTGAATGAAAATGGGGAAGTAATTAGAAACAAGGCCAGACTTG
>APFE030251315.1:0-14283 GCA_000404065.3 Pinus taeda
TAGTGGAGCCACTGTTATCACTGTAAAAATTCCTTAAAAAATTTGGACAACTTACATGGTTTCTCAATTCTTGTATCAGTCATGGTCAAGTCATGGTGAAGTCATTTTTATGTTTTAAAGTCTAATTCATAGGGTTAGAGTCTCATGTCCATCTTCAAATAAAGTTTCATAGCCTCATTCCATGTCCTAAAAGCCTCAACATGTGTTTTGACATCAGTTTGACTCCAAAGGATTCATGTTAGTCTTGGTCTATTCTTTCCATGGTTGTTTTCGTGTCTAAGATCTATAAAAGAGTCTTGTTGGTATGGTCAAATAGGGTCAACACTCCGTTCTTGCCCATCACTGGTCCCACATCACCTAAAATTCCATGTGTCAAACTTGTGTCAAGGTTTTCATAGTGAAAAACTCACTCTAGGTTTTTTCGTAGCGCAGACAGTGTAAAAATCCTATTTTGCGCTACGAAATCAGTGTTTTTGTAGCGCGCTACGAAACCCCTGAAGCAGCCTGTTTTAGCAGAAAAACTGTTTTTACTAGTTACCTTCCAGAAGCTTTCCTGAGCAGCTGAGAACTCAATTTTTCAAACTGAAAGAGACTTTTCTTCCTAAGATGTGGAAATACAAAAACATCTTTCAGTTTCTGCAAATCCATTCTGAGGTGGGAGAAATTTATGGTTAAACTGGCACTACGAAACTGTTGAAAGTCAAGCTTGGTCTTCCAGTTTTAGCAGTCTTTTTCAAGATAAGTTTCTGGTCTAATTCAAAGGTATTTTGGAATTAGGAAAGAGGTTTATCTTCATCAACTCTCCAGCTACAATAACCTATCTCACTTTCTTCATAAGTGTTTTCAATTGGGAGATACTAAGCCTTCTTTGAAACCCAAAATTCAGAGAACGGATTTTTCCTGTTTGACACGTGTTTTTCAAGGATAGACTCTGGATAGCTGGAGAAGTATTTTAAAAACCCAAGAGAGGTTTTTGTTCTAGAAATGATAGACTACAAAAAAATCCTTCATTTTCGAAAAAAGTTTCATGGATGAGGTGATATAAGGCTCTTTCCCACATGCCATTTTCAGGGATCCTAAACCTAAAAACAGGGAAACATGTTCCCTAATTTCTAGGGTTTGTCTTCAATAGTCAGATGACCACGTGGGAGGCTTCATCAAATTAGAATTCTTGAGGTTGAAAGTTGTCAAATAATGCTTTAAATGCTTAGATATGGTTGTTTTAATCATGACAAGGAGTTACACTCCTAGTTGTATTAGGTCACTAGCACTCCTAGTTAACAGCTAGTTCTAATTAATGGTTTGTTTTATGGAGAATAGGTGTCACTGATGGAAAATTAGAATTCTCTTGATGAGGGATGATGTAATACTAATTTTAAATGCTTTATATAGAGAAAGAGGTCGAATTAGCAATGGGTTGGAGACTTTTTGGCTCAACTGTTGCTTTATGCTATGAACTATAATCAATAATGTAGAGAGGTTTTCTTGAACAGATCTGAGTTCTTATGGAGTTAATCCTTTCTTGATATATATGTTATTTTGATAACTTGCAGTAGATCTTATTGTTAATACTCATAATTCATAATCTAATGATCTGACTTCCTTTAACAATAAGATGACTGTGTTTTATATTTGAACCACCAGCACTAGATTACATTGTTATTGTTCAGAATTCACAACCATGTGCTCTGATTTCTTTTACTGATGGAATGATTGTGTTGAGAAATAGATCTCATTGCTATTAGTCAGAATTCATAATCTTATGCTCTGACTTCCTTTAGTAATCAGATGAATGTGTCTTTCCATAATTTTGTGAGTAAATCACCTTTGAACTATCAACAGTAGATTTCATTACTATTACTCAGAATTCATAATCCTATGCTCTGAATTCCTTTAGTAATGGAATTATTGTGATGACCTATTTCCTTAAGTGAATTATCTTTGTTTGAAAACCCCATTTGCATCAGCTTTCATGTCAAGAAACCTTTCCACTGAATTTATTGACTTGTTGACTCCATAGCCCAATGGTAGCAAACCTTCATCTTTTCAACCTACAAACACACAAACCCAAGATAGAGTTAGCCATCTATATTATCATCAATCAATATCATTTATCCTTTGAGAGAGCCCTCTCAGGCTGATGAGGCTAAGCCTTAGCTAAAAGATTGGTTTGAAATAGTTACACTAAGATAGTCTGATCAACAGCCTATCACAGACCTATTTTGGTGATAACAGTCCCAAATGGTCCCCAAAACGAAAATGTACAATGAAAATAAAATTTATAAGAACTAATAGGATTCAAGATGATTATGTCAATCATGGGGGATGATTCACCATTTTTGGAGTAAAAAGGTGAAAAGATAAGTTGAAAAAATGTGGGGAGATAAGTTGAAAATATGAGTTGGAAAAGTAGTTTTTCTTCTTTCCCTCCAATATTAGATGAGGTGATCCAATATTATTTAATTATTTCCAATATTATTTTATAATATTCCTTAGAAGACCCATTTTAGATCTCAAAACTTCTCTAACGGGGATGCATGATTTACAGTACGAGCAACCCTAATAATGGTAAAGAAGGTTTGTACGATCCCTTAACCATACACAGTCATCCTTTCAAAAGGGTTTCTATGGAATTTGTTGGAGGCTTATAAAAAACTAAGAGGCTTCATGATACCTATTTGTGGTAGTGTTGTAGTGGCTACAACCACCGTCCGAAATTTTCCCTATGCTTCAAGTTTGGAGCCTCCCTTCCAAACCACACCAACTCATCTTGCACCATTCGAGGCACTTGTGCTTTGACTTGCCTATTTTCTTTCATCTTGCCTTGTGTGCTCTCACTTAGTTCATTTTATAACACAAAAACCCATCTCCTAACTTGGTCCATTCATAGTTTCAGGCTTGCCTGAAAGAACTATGCACTTCTTGAGGGAAACTGAACTTGCTCTTGGGAGTTGTGCAATCCTAATTTCTAGTGAGACTTGAGCTCAAACAACGTGTAGTACTATATGGAAGCCAACCTTGGGATTGGAAATTGTGTAAACAGGACAAGAAACCCATAGTTGTTGACCCAAAAAATTATTTAAACCCCACTGTGCTCAAAAACTACACAGTGCATGAGCTAGAGAGTTGCCAAGTCCTTCCCATAACTGTGGAATATTTCTGAGCAATGCACGAAAGTTTTCCTAAAAAGTAAAAAAAGGAAAAATCTGAAAGCATCCCTAAAAACTAGTGATCTATTTTTAGTAACCCAAAGGAGGCACTTGCGATATCTTTAGAAACTGCCACCAAGTGTTGTTTTTCCTTGATTTTAGGCATGTGCGTCATAAACCCTATATTGACCAAGTATATTTAGTCGACACTCCAAGAGCTCATTTTTACACTCAATCTTGGAGCTCTAGCATTCCCGAGGAGATCAAGGAGACTTCAGTGCAATTGTTGTCCTTTTCCGCGTGAGCTTTCCTTTCCTCGTCTTTTGTTGCTTTTTTTGTTGTTTAGCTTGTGAGAGTATTGTTTCACTTGTTTCTTTGAATGAATACTATCGTTTTAACTTATTTTAGCTTGTAGATGTGTTTTTTGAAGTTTTGGATTGCCTTTCCTAAGTGACACATGAGTTTCCTTGTTTTTGCACCAACAATAGTCGTTGCGGCCACTCTCCTCACATGCTACATTTTCCTTCAATTTAATTGATTCTTGCACTTATTTCACATGAGTCCATCAATAATAAATTATATATGAACTCATGTTCACATCATCCTTTAGATCTTCTTGATTTTCACAATCCCCTTGGGCAGATCTAGGTCCCCTTTCTCGGATCTCACACTTCATTGCTTGTAATGCACAATCTGGGAGCTCAAGGCCTCTACCTTGGCTTATAGAATCGTGCAAAGCTTGACCTAGGATGGATCCAACTGCATAATACTTAATTCTAGGAGTAATCCACTGAGCTTGGCAATTGAGACTACACAATGCGTAGTCTCTCCTGACCTTGGCTCAGACTGAACTATGCATTGCAAAGCTCTAGTTACCAAGATTCTAGACCGACTACTCGTACTGTGTAGTGCATAGTTTCCATAGTCAGTCAATAACCTCTGTCAAGAAAAATTGCACAATATTCTCGATCATGAGCCCAACTAGCTACTTAATCTTGTATTGTAGTTATTTATGTTTTTGGTGACATTTGCTTTCCATGAGTGTGCTCTCTGTCCCACAGGTACAACAGTTGTTGAGCATCTCTCTAACAATTAATGTTAACATGACATCCAAGAGACATGCATCAAAGGAAACCACTGAGATCAGTATTGGGGAAGCAATTGAGCAAATATCAGTTGATCTACCAGTTTAAGAAGATACTCAGTCGTTAATTAAAAAAGGAACAACACTTACTTGGAAGTAAATCAAAGAAACTTTTGCAGAGGACTTCAAGGTAGACTTGGAAGACTCACAAGTTTATCTTAGCATACAATGGTCAAGGTTTTACAAGGTTGCATGTAGGAACCCCACCTTTGCATGTGTGGAAATCATGAGCTAGATTGTCTCACACAAAGATAAATAGACTATGAAATTGCACAATGCTAGCGGGAGATAGCTTGCCACCTTCAGGGAAGAGAAATTTTAGTAGATGTATCATGTACTCGAGTTAGTGAAGTGCATGGATGCACTATTTTATGCCACCCATAGGTATGTGAATGCTAGAGACATTATCAAGTGTTGGGTGGAAGAGACGTCAAAGTTTAGAGAGACACCCACTCATGTTTACAAGATGAACTCCCTCAGGTAGTGCTATCACTTCTTGATCACCTTTTCTTGTAGAATATATGGTCAAGAGAAAATAGAAAACTTTCCTAAACGATGGGTGGTCTTACTCAAACATTTGGTGAATGATGGGAGGATATTTAAGTGGTTAGATTTGTTGGCTCATCGGCCAAAGATCCATGTGGCTAAGGCTCAAAATCCACCAAAGAATGAGCAAGAAAGGTTTTATATGTTTGCATACTTACTCGATGCAATCTGTGCCCAATAGCAGTTCCCTGACATCAGCTAGTCATGGACACCAAAATAGACTATCATCAACATCTATTGAAATTTTCTTTCTGACTGCATCTATTCAGGAGTGATGGAAAGGTAAACTGACCGTCTTATCATCTCATTATACAAAATTATCTTTGAGCAAGATCTACCTTGAATGTCCTGAGAAGCAATGGAGGAAATAGTAAAAATGTATATTGGTATGCTTGACTAGTTGACACCTTCATCAAAGTATTTGGTGGAGAGAACCCTCTGCATGTTCTACGAAGGTATGCCACTAACAAGCTAATCATGGAAGAATTATCATACAACCTTGCTACAAGGTTACCAGCAGGATTGCATAGGAAGAAGAAAGTTCCATGGCTCTCTCTTATTTTGCAGATAAGGTTATACGAGAATAAGAGCCTGAAAGATGAAGATGTTGAGGCTAAATACATAGTGAAATTTGATTTTTGCACCAAGTAGTTTAGTTCGTATGATGCCCGTGGTATTTGCAAGGACCACTGTGTGAGAGTATACTTTCCATGGATCCACGATACATTTCATTCACCAAAGGAGGACCCTTGGTGGTAGTGATATAATGCCTCCAAACGTAATGAGTAAGTCAACTTAGTCCGAACTTGGAAAGATTCTTTGCAGACAATAGTAGTCTCAGAATCAACGCCAACAACAACAAAAGGTAGCAATGCAGTACTGAATATGGGAAAGAGGAAGATCGTTGAGAACCTAGAGGGAGAGAAATGTTGCAATATGAAGGTAGATCCTATCATGGAGAAAGAAACTTTGGCAGCAAAAGTGAAGAGGGAGAAGCAGATGGAGAGAGAATAGCGAAGGAAGAGATAAAATAAGAGGTTGCACGAAGCATAAATAAAATTGTGGGAGATAGAGAAAAGTTGAAGGAAGAAAAAGAGTTAAGGATGAGAGAAAGAGAAGAGAAGAGGAAGCAAGAAGAAGAATAAAGGAAAGGCATGATCACACTGAAAACAAAGTCGATACAGGTTGATGAGTTAGAATAACCAGCAACTGAGGAAGAGGGTGAGTAGATGGAGGATGGAGAGTTTACTCAACAAATTAAGAAATTGATCAAAGTGACAAACATGGAGTTGGAACAGGAGCTATAGGATAAAGACATTGATCTGATGTTGAGAGCACCACAGGTCATGTCTCAGTCTCCACCACCTCCAATGTGAGAACCAACCCTGAGCAAGTAAGGAGATGTTCTTCTCCTTGATCATGATCTAGTCATAGATGCGTAAAATCTATGATTTGATAAGTTACAAAATAATATTGTACAGATTCAAAGGAATAACTTTCCATATGATCACACATCACTTGCATTAATCATGGAATGGGTGATAATGTCAGAGACTAGGAAGCATCCAACCTCCCTTGTCGAAGACATCTTGGCTTATGCAAGAGAAACAAGCTCAAATGTTAAGTACTCGATGATTGAGAATGAACAACTGGAAAAGAACTTGTAGGTTGTTAAGAAAGAGGCAAAAAAACTCTGAGAATAAGCATAGAATGCAATTTCAACATTGCGGCAGATGAACACAATGATACTTTTTGCAGTATCAGCCCTTGGTGACACCATGCAAAATCTCTATGTTGGATTTGTCACCGTACACAAAGTAGTTGTCCATGTCCATGGATTAGAGAAGTGGAGCAAAGAGTTTGTTCAAACTCTCAATAACATACATGGTTCCATCATCGATGTACAAGAGTGAACAGTGCAGTACAAAAGGGCCGCACTTGACTTAGAGAAGAAGATGAAGCCATAAACAGAGCTAGAGAAAGCGAAGGTCAGAATGTCGATCGAGAACTACAAGAAGCTTGCCCATTCATTGGCATCTTATAGGCATGATATGCATGGTTCTACAATACTTTAGGCGTCATGGTGAGAATGCAGAAGATCCTATCAATCGGTTCCCTCATTGATGCTAAACCCAATAACCAAGTCTAGCTGGAGATTGATGTGTACTTGGAGTAGATGTGGTGAGAGTCCACTAGAGAAGAATTGGAGTTGAGCATACACAAAATGGAGAATTACATCGATGGTCCTTTCATGGTCAATACCATGCTCCATATGCTTTAGAACAAGTTAGATACAAGTTCTAGGACCATATATCTAGATGTGATGGAGGCAAGAGTTCACTTTCATAAATACACCGTAAAACATTTTGGGAACACCATCATACAGTACCAAGCTTCTCATCAATATGTGATCGAGGGGCACCATGTGGAATTTTCTGACTTGGTATTTCCCCAAGCTTTGAAATCATAGTGTTTTTTCTTGTTAGACTATCTCTAGCATATGTTTTATTACATGGGTAAATGTCGAAATTGTAATATTATTTGGAAATATGTTGTAAGTGAAATTGCAAGTGTTAATATTGGAATATGAAAATTCATTATGTAATGTAATGGGTCACTTTGTGAAGAAGTTGATGAGTGATGAGGGAAGTCAAAGAGTCACAAAGGGGAATGTCAAGGGTCACCCTACCCTCTGTTATAAATAGAACCTCATAACTCATAGAATGGGGTTTTGGGAGCCAAGAGTTTTGCTAGGCTTAAATTTAGAAAAGGCTTGGGAGTATTTTGAAGAGCCTTGGCTTCTCCGTAGCATAGAGCAAGTAATTTTCGTTGGAGGAATAGGTGTTCTTGACTTCCACTATTGGGGTTAGTCATCGTCAGTGGTGCATGTATGGATGGAAATTTCACTTATAATAAGAATACGAAAGCCAACACACTTTCATGCATATGTTGTTAATGTAGTTGGACTATTTGGGTTGCACTGGAAGTGTAGATTATTTAAATTACACATGTGCTTATGAACTACTTTGTATGAATTTGTAGGAATCTCATTTAATGCGTATTGTTGAATTAACTCATCACTTTAATCTATTGACTATTTTGAATTTTAGCTTGTGATGTCATTCTGCTTGTGTGTTCCTTTCAAGATGTGTACTATTACAGGCTTCTAAGCGGTGAACTTCCTTTTCCCCTCCATGTGTTATAACCTTCATGCATCGCACTTCACTCTTTGTAGGGTCACACACTTTCTCTCACCCAAATTTATCATACTTTCCTGTGTGTGCTACCATAGTCAAGGAAATACACTACCACTCATTGCTAGGACTTCTACTCCAAAAATTGTGAAGTCTCATTGGGACTTCATATTGAGGAGATCCCATTAATGTTGGCAGGTCCAGTAGCCTCAACATTTCTGGTGCTAGAAGGAGGGCTAGATGAGAATCTAAGCCCTTGACTTATGTTTTGAATTCTACACATATTTCATGACTTCTGTCCAAATCAAAACCCAACATGTTTTTCCCACACTGTTCATTTTGAAGTGATGACGAGAATTTTAAATGACTTGTGTAAATATAAGTTCAATGGCAAGGACGGAACAACCTTGTTTAGGCACACATTTTCTCTTTTTGGTTCTTGTGACAGGCATGATGTCCCATTTGATGAAATTTATTTTGGTTTGTTTTCTTTCACATTCGAAGGGTGCACAAATAAATTGTGTCACACATTGCTTGCAGCCTATATACACTCCTTTGATCAATAGTTTATAAAATTATGTCATGATTCCATTCCTTACCATCATAAATACCTTAATTTTTTTTTTTAAATTGTGAAAATCACTTGATGAATCTCTTCAAGATTTTCGCCATTGTTTTCTTCACTACTATTTTGAATTTCCTGAAGATGAAGTTGACTTCAATTTGTGGATGAAAGATTTCAATATATTGTTCATGTTTATGGTGTTAGAGCTTCTAAATATGAGATGGAAAAGTTACTATCCACAGTGACCCTCCATCCTCTTCACATCAAATATCTCTAGCTCCATAGGTCGAGGAGGGATTTCTTCAAAATCTAGTTGTTGATCTATCGCCATCTCATCCTACCCTACCTGCTTAGAATTTGTCTATAGATTTTGAATGTAACTCCGATGGTTCTTGTATTTTCTAATCTCCTTATCCTCCATCCTTCGGTCCATTTGATCCTCCATATTTTGGTGTGTTGTGTTCATTCGTCTTGAATCTTGCATGTGTTCTTCATGAGGTTAAAACTCTGCATGGAGTTTGTGTTGAACAACCGACCTCTGATTATCATTTTTTTATGAGTATGTGTGGGATTCTGAACAAGAATCTTTGGTGAAAGGAAACCTCCTTCTATCCACACGTCATCAGCTTTATCCTAACATCTTCCATGCTTCTCACAGCTCTGTTCCATCTTGTGAAAATTCATTTCTGAATTTTTCTATTTCTGATATTTCAGAGAACACGTGGAATGCTAGTTTTCATTTGATTGCAGAAACTTGATAAATCTATCTTCCCTAATTCTCACAATCTCTCATCTTACCTTTCTAGAAACATGGAGGACGAAATTTCTCATTTTCATCATCCCCTCTATATGATTCGTCAAATCATGAGGATGCCACTATCCATCATCTTGAGCTTTCTGATTGTGGTTTTCGTAATTTTTTCATTCATTCATTCGATCATGACGTTGATTTATCCATATTTGATATTTCTAAGACACTAACCTTTGATGATCCATCTCATGATGAATTAGAAACCCCTCAATCTTTCGAGGCATTTCATCCTAAGCTAATGGTTACATTAGGTTGTCATAACCTCGAGGTCAATTCCAGTTCGGATTAAAAAACTGTTGAATATTTCTTGACTTCTCATCACTCTATTGTTCGCATTGGAAATCAATCTATCTTACCATTTTCGCATCCCCCACCAGAATCACACAATCATATTTCTCAAGCATTTGAGGATTCATACATAGCAAGCACTATTATGAAAAGGAAATTTTATTCTTTATTTATGTTTTCTCATTTTACAAGTTCAAAGGTGTGTACATGCTTGTCTTCCATGTGCAATGTGATAGAACACCATCATATATCCATAGAGGGCCTTTCATATGCTTTCGATTTATACTTCATTACTAACGCATTCAAGCTTCGAACGTATTGGTTTACATTGTTTTATCTTTCTTTCATATTAGTTTTCTTGCATACATTTCTTGTTGATCATGCTCTCACCTACATCGGCCAACCAACACGCTCGTGACTAAATTAGAAGTATCACTTCACTTGAGTTGGCTTGTGTTTTTCTTCAGCTAGGAGTGGGAGTAGTTTTTCTCTTATTTGTTTTTCTTTATTTTCTTACTTTGTCTTACTTCTATATTTTGTTTGTTTTATTTCGCTCCCGTAGGTTAGCCTTTTCATGAAATTGTGTTTGGATTCTTAGACAAGCAAGGTTAAATCCAATGAGAACTTCTACAACTATGAACACTTGGTTATCTTCGTATTACCTCTTTTTGTGTGAGTCTTTCATTTATTCTAGTCGATGGTAATGTGATGGAAATATGTTCCTTTCAGAGAGAGTCATGCTAAAATCATGATGCTGACACTCTTAACTAGTACCACCTACTCTAATCACTTTTCTATTTTTGGTTAACCCTTTTCATCTTAGTCAGGTAGAGTAAAGAGAGGGGGAAAACCTTAACAGGTATGTCAGAGGTATATATAAATATCCTTCTCCGAAGGGACAACCCCTTCTGCCCTCAGTAAGTTAGTGTCCTTATTTTGCCTCATGAAATAAATAAGTGCCTCTGCACAGTACTTTGAAAAATAAAAAATAAATAAAAGGTGAAAGAAGAGAAAGGCTTCCTACATAGAGAGGTGAAGTAAGTAACATTGTTGGGGTACTATCCTGGCTCATTGGCAGCAGAGTTTTTTTTTTTCTTGAAGTGACTCCGTTGATGTATTGTCTAGGCCTGCTAGTAGTGGAGAAACACCAGAGACGAAACTAAAACTTTAACAATTTATTTTACTTGTGCATCTCTATACCCCTCATCCCCAATCGAAACAACTTAGTTCGACTTGGCTTGGTATGTGTGTTGCTGATAAAGAGAATGGTAGGTGCTACATCCTTAACTCAAGCTAAGTGAAGATTCTATGATAATCGAAGAATTGAATAATACATCAAAAAGAGTTAGACTCGCTTCACACGAGACAAGGTCCATACACATAGTTTGATTTCTACCTATGTGTCACCAATGTTGTAGCGGCTAGAAACGCCCTCCAAAATTTCCTGTATGCTTCGATTTTGGAGCCTCAATTCTAAACCACAACAACTCAACCTTCAATGATCCAAGTATTTGTGCTTCGAATGAGCCTTATTATTTTCATCTTGTTTTTTATTTTTTCACTTAGTTCATTTTCTAACCCACAAGCCCATCTGCTAACTTGGTCCCTTGATAGTTCTTGGCTTACCTTAGAGAATTACACAATTGTTTAGGGGAATTGGAGTTGCTCTTGGGAATTGCACAGTTCTAACTATGAGTGAGCCTTGAGCTCAGAAAATGTGTAGCATTAAATGGAAGCCACCCTTGGCTGGGAAATTGCACAGGAAGGACATGCGGGCTAGAGCCATTGAGCCCATAAATTATGTAGACCTCATTGTGCTTAAAAAGTACACAATGCATGAGCTAGAGAGTTGTGTAGTATTGTTTTTAGGAAAACTAGCATTCCTAAATATTGCTAGCTGTCTAGGTTTGGCAACTACCCTAGAAACAACTGTTTAAAGCAACTCAATGATTTTTTCTGTGTAATAGATAAGAGAAAGATAATAGGACCAACCTGCAACATCCGCTTAATCCCTTGCTTGATCTCTCTCCCCTTTGACATAGCCTGCAACTCCTCCTCATACTTAACACACTTGGAAAGTACCTGCACAAGTACAACAATAAATAACCGTCAAAGCATCATGATCTATTACAACATAAATATTACAGAATTAGATATATAATGAACAAATGATAGCACTTAGAAATGATAACATTCACAATTGCACAATCATATGGAAGAAAACTTGAAGAGATTTACTAATAGAAAGGAGAATTACAACCCAGTTGTCTGATCCAGCATAATCCTGCAAGCTTCAATCCTTCTTCACCTCATGAAATAGCAAGACCACTCCAACAATACAATCCTCTATCCTCAATTACAAACTATCAGCACTTCCTTGCAATTCACAGAATTCTACCCTCCGGATCTCTTGGATGAGGGATCCATTTATAGATGTTTGCAAAGGTGTGAGTAATCCATGGGGTTTGATTAGTGTCACTCAACCTGTTACAATGGGTTCCATAAGAGAAGGGATTGGATATTTTCTTAGATCCCTTATTTATCCTTGGGCGAATTCAGAGAGTCAAGTGGCATAGGAGAAAGTTCTAGAAGATTCCATGAGCAATCAACTGACAAATTTCCCAGACATTTGTCCATCCTCACCCATTCACCCTATAGAAGGCCTAAACAGTATGCATCGCACCTTGGCATTATACTGCTCAGTATGCATCACACTTTTCCAGTGGAGTAGTTAGTATGGTTCAATTTAGGCAATTTTTGGATGGTTTCTGAGATGGAACTTTTGGAGAATGATGCATTCAGATGACCATGTTCTTTTAGGGTATGAAAAAACTCTTTTAGGGGTTGATGATCCCCTAGTACATTGACATATAAGTTTGGGGTTGATGTGCCCAAATATGTCTATAACAGTTACCCCCTAAAGCATGAGGTCATGAATATTCATGTCGGGTGAAATGCTTTATCATGAGGATCCAAAGTTTCGAACTGGAAGGTGACCTACATAAGTTACAATATAATACATCATCATAATATAATTTTTCATGATCTAGCTGAGGGAGGCATTCCCATGCTCAGGTTTATAAATTTCATTTCATGTACATAGATCAGATAGTTGTCTACAGATACGGACTCGTGATTCTATAGATATAGAGTCGCAATCCCTAGTTAGGATAGCCATCTGTAGTAGAGCCTTTGTACATTTGATGTTTTTATATCCCTGAATATATCACAACCCATATGGATGAAACTAGTATTTCTAAAGAATGCTAGCCCCCTAGGTTTGACAGTTACCCTAGAAACAACTATTTAAACCAACTCAATGATTTCTTCTATGTGTAATAGATAAAAGAAATATAGTAGGACCAACCTGGAACTTCCGCTTAATCCCTTGCTTGATCTCTCTCCCCTTTGACAGATGCTGCAACTCCTCCCTATACTTAACACGCTTGAAGAGTACCTGCAAAAGTACAGCAACAAAGAACCGTTAAAGCATCGTGATCTATTACAACATAAACATTACGGAATCAGATATATAATGAACAAATGATAGCATTAAAAAATGATAACATTCAAAACTGCACAATCATATGGAAGGAAACTTGAAGAGCTTTATTAATAGAAAGGAGAATTATAACCCAGTTGTCTGATCCAACATCATCATCCCATCTTCAATCCTTCTTCACCTCATGAAATAGCAAGATCACTCCAACAATACAATGCTCTATCCTCAATTACAAACTATCAACGTTTCCTTGCAATTCACAGTATTCTAGCCTCTAGATCTCTTGGATGAGGGATCCATTTATAGATGTTTGCAAGGGTGTGAGTCATCCATGGGGTTTGATTAGTGTCATTCCACTTGTTACAATGGGTTCCATAAGGGAAGGGATTGAACATTTTCTTAGATCCCTTATTCATCCTTGGGCGAATTTTGAGAGGAAAGTGGCATAGGAGAAAGTTCTAGAAGATTCCATGAGCAATCATCTGAGAAATGTCCCAGAAATTTGTCCATCCTCACCCATCGCACCCTATAGAAGACCTAAATGGTATGCATCACACCTCAACAGTGTAACACTTAGTATGCATCGTACTTTGCGAGTGGAGTTGTTAGGTAAACTTGACTCAAGATAGAGTCAAAGTTGACCAGGTTAAACAGTTATGGTTTTGGGGCACATGGTATTGTGCACCCATAGTATTTTGCCCGTGGTATTATATGTAATGGAGCTTATAAAAGGCTGGAAGGACTTCATTGTAATGTAAGACCTGGAGGTGAGCGGTGAAGGCTCACTCTTGGCCGGATTGGCCAGGGTTTTGGCCAAGGATAATGAAATTTCATTATGATTGGGTTTTTCCCCGGATTTGGGGTTTTCCCGGATAAACACGTGTATTTATGTGTTTATGGTTATTGCTGGTTAATTTTTATATTTATTTCTCTCAGTAATTCTCCGTAATTAATTTGTGTTCTTGGGTAAATTTCTTAACAATTGGTATCGGAGCCAAGTTCGCTGGAGAAGAACGTATTTTGTTGCCAAGGGTTTGTTTTGGCTTGGTGAATGAAGGGGATATGATTTGTTGCGCTGATGCTA
>APFE030251318.1:0-33800 GCA_000404065.3 Pinus taeda
GCACGTCCCCTTTTCTGCTCGGCCATACTGTTATTTGAAGGCAGCTACCTACTGCGCTGTACTGCTGCATGCTTGCTTTCATCATCTTCGCGCCACTGAGAAATACCGCCCACCTTGCTATTTTTTGAATATCAAGGGCCCACACACATATATTTTTTCTATCAGGTCTGCCTTTCGGGTCGCATTACATATCTTAATCGGCCAATCCTCTGTTTCATTGTATTCGAAAATGCATGTAAAAATGTCCCAAAATCATAAAAATGGCTTTTGCGGACCTCAAATATTATGTCATTCTGCTTTGAAAACCCATTGGGTCCGGGCCTCATCGCATCGGCATCCATACATGCAATTTGCTATGCACCACTGATTTCCCCGATTGCGATATGCCGACTGTGAAATGGGCCCATACCACCGATTCCTCATATTTGGAAACATATATAAAAACACTGAAAAACACAAAGAAATGCCTTCGCCGGAACTGAAAATATATAAACTTTACCTCCCGGACCCCATCGGGTCCGGGCTTCATCGCTATCGGCACTTATTAAGCTTTTCTTTGTGTTCCCCTTATACACGAAATACATTGAAAAAGACCTTTGCGCGGACTTGAAATTTTATGAAGAATCACTCATAATGATATCGGGTCCGACCCATCGGGTCGCATACATGCCTTGCATAAAAGCTCCGCCCCTTTTAAAAGCGCCGATAGCGATATCACCGCGGACCCGAAAATTTATGAGAAATAATTTATAGCGCCATCGGGTTCGGCTTATCGCATCGCAAACATAACCATGCAAAAGGCCCTGCCCCCTTTGTAAGCATCGATGCGATATCGGCGATCGCATAATATAAAGGCCCAGACCTCTTGTAAGTTCTCCATTGCGACCCGCCGATGCGATATCGACGATCGCACATCGATGAGGTCTCCTGGGTCGCTGCCACTGCCCGCCTGCTCCGACTGCGGTATGTCGACGCAATCTGGCTGATATGATTTCGGACCCTTAAGCCTGCGATTTGAGATTTTTCATGAATTTAGAGTATTTGTGCCTCCCGGTAGTGTATTTCCGCTCCTCCAAGGGCTTTCCTCTTGCAACTTCTTCAACCGGTAGGAAGGTTTTAGCTAAAATTTGGAGAATTGAACATCAGAAATGGTTCGCTTGGCATGAACTTAGGTGTGTTTGCAGCCTTTGAGAGTGCTTGAATCCATTTTCTTATCCTTTTACATAGCAGAGCTAACAGGGCCAAAAGAAATCTTTTTTAAGGGTTGTGATCATTTTCTAATACCCACATGAACTGAAAAATGTTTCTTATGGTGTTCATCCATTATCAAACACTTAAATTTTTTCGTGATGTGGAATATAAAGTTTATTTTTATATGTTAACAGCTCGCTTTTACTAATTTCATAACCAATCCATTTATCTAGACCATATTTAGTTTCTAGATTTTACATATCTGATTATAATTATGATATGTTAATGTTGCCTCCTTAACCCGTTATGACTTATATGTTTCAGTATGACTATGGAAATCTCATAGAGTTGTTTCAAGCTTTGAACTAATGCATCTGGCACCATCTTTTCCTTTCCTTTTATGTGTTTAATGTCGAAGTCATATTCTCTCAAGAAAGTCATCCATATGGATTTCTTGGCATTCATATTGGGATGGCTAAAAAAATATTTAAGACTTACATGGTCGATAATTAAAGTGAATTTCCTTCCAATTAAGTCATTACTCCACATCTTCAGAGAGTGAATTACAGTTGCTAACTCTAAATCATAAACTGCATAATTTTTCTCATGTTTCTTTAATTTTCGAGACTCATAACCCATAACATGCCCCTCTTGCATAAGTACGCCTCCTAGGCCTTCAAGGCATGTGTTTGTACACACTTCAAAGTATTTTTATGTATCTTCTATTTTGAGTACCAGAGTAATAGTGATTAGGTACTTTATCTTTTCAAAGATTTCCTAACATTATCATGTCCATTCAACTTTTACCGCTTTCTTTTGTAAGGAGGTTATAGGATTATGCCAATTTGGAAAATCCCTCTATAAACCTGTGACAATAACCAATTATCCCCATAAATGATCCGATATTAGCGATGTCTCTTGGTACTGGCTAGTTCAAAATAGCCTTCACTTCCTTAGGATCCACTACTCTCCCTTGTTTTGAAATTATGTGGCCAAGATAATATATCTTGTCTTGGAAAAAATCACATTTGTTGAATTTTGGATACAGTTGGTGTTCCCGCAATGTTTGTAACATTATTTCCAAATGTTGTTTTTTTCCTCCAAATTCTTGGAATATATCAGTATATCATATATGAAAACTAACACAAACTTATCTAAAAAAAAAAATAACACAAAGTTCATCAAGCACATGAAAGTGGAAGGTGCATACATGAGTTCAAAGGGTAACACTATGAATTCATAGTTTCCATACCAAGTTCAAAAAATTGTTTTTGGTATGTCTTCCTCTTTGATCCTCAACTGGTGATATCAAGATTTGAGTTCTATCTTGGAGAATATAGCTTCCCCCTTAACTTGATCAAAAATATCATAAATGTATGGTAAAGAGGGTATTTATTTTTTACCGTTAACTTGTTCAACTCGCGATAATCAATGCCAACAAACTCACCAATTATCCCAAGAATTAGGATATGCAAATATGACAATAGTCCAATATTTAATTCCACTTTGTACAAGTACCTAGTAGGAAGCCTAATGTATCTCACAACAACAAGGCCTAACATAACGTATTCAGCTAGCCTTATATCCAGGTTTATAGAGTCACCAAAAAAAAACCCATTGGAAATGAGGAAAATGACTTTTAGTTATATTCCAAGAACAATATAGTATGAAGATGTGTACATTTATTCCAAACAAAACCATGTTTTTGGTTACAAAGATAGTGATTTTTCAAGAAGTATTGATGACAAAAAGAGTGCCTCGAGAGATGCATTTCACCTAGGTACATGATTGATTTCATGGGCATCCAAGAAGTAACCTGTTGTCTCCATTTCATTTGCAAAAGAAGAGTATGTAGCATCAACATGGGGAGCATGCTAAGCAGTTTGGTTAGAAGATATTACGATACCTTGAGCCTAAAGAGAAGAAAGATCCAACTACATTTTTAGTGATAATAATTCAACTATTGCAATTTCAAGAAATCTTGTGTTTCACTGTAAAAGTAAACACATTGACACATGTTTTCACTTTATCTGAGAGTTAGTCAACAATGGTGAAGTCAACATTTAGTTTTCCAATTCCAAAAATTAGTTTCCATACATATTTACAAAGTCATTATCAAAAGAAAATTTTGAATTTCAAAAATAATACATAGGAATTATCTGTGTTGAAAATTGTAATGAAGATGAAGTCAAAATTAAAGAATGTTGAATGTAACTGATGATTTCATCTTCCAACTGTTGGGTAGTTTACTTAATAGTTTTTTATTGTAGTGCATTCAATGCACAAGTAGTAGTTTTCAATAATGAGTTAGACCTTATCAAAGAAGGTGTTAGATTGAGTCAAACAAGTAGTTTTATATATTCTCTATGTAACCAATTCTCAGTGTGGTGTGGAGTCAAACAAGTAGTTTTATATGTTCGCTATGTAACTAGTTTTTGGTGTCGTGTGGAAAAGTGGTATCTCAATGTAAGATGAGCTCTAAAGCTCCATTGTTTTTCAATCTGTGTAACTCTAAGTTTTACTATGATTTTTTTTTTTATCTTCCTCTTAAATTTATACAATAATAACCTTTACAGAAATAATTTATATTGTAACATTGTAATGCGTTTTCATGTATCCATGGTTGGGCATGTAAAGGGTATCTATATTCTAGTCATGCTTCTGCCTATGATATAATATTAATGTGGATGAAAGTTTTGACTAATTGCGTTAAGGTGCATACTATAGCCCGATATGAGGTTGATGTGTGATTATGTTCATGTTCAATGTGGAGTTGACATGCTCTTAAAATAAAAATAAAATATTCTTTAAATAGAAAAACAAGGTCTACTATAATAATAATAATAAATGAATATGCATGTTTAGTTAGTTTTAATTAGAAGCATTATAAAACATCAATAAGACCAACCTCACAATGATTATTCAATTTGTTGTTCATATTACAACCCAATGTGGTAAAAATATTTCACTCACCCTCAATCATAAATAAATATTTCTTATATAATTTCATATCAACTTTAAAAAGAGATCAATTAATTAGAAGAAAAATACTCTTCATCAATTAATTAGAAGAAAAATACTCTTCAAAAATATTTCAACATGGGATTTAAATGAACTATTTGAAGATCTATGTTAACTAATTTATATTGATATTGACTTTGTACATCTATATATAGAAAGAAAATGTTAAAAAAGTATGTTAATGTTGTATATAGTAAAATATTCAATGTCCACAGAAAAAGAAATTGAAAGTTGAAAAATAAAATAAAAAATATCAAACACTAGAAAAAATAATAAGAGGAAGATGTGTAATTCCTTGAATTCTTATGTAACCATTAGTATTCCTTGAATTCTTATGTGATCATTAGTATTGTTGTTCTTTTTCAACAATGTAGTCCACAAATAAAATGCTTTTTTTTAACCAATGTAGTCTCAATGCACATGTTAACTAAAATATTTTAATGTCAGTTATGTATATATTATATATTTAAAAAAAAAAAATTATGTATTTATCCGTAAACTATCGTGGATATTGCTCATCGCAACATATACGATAATATTATATTATAAATATGAAATTTTACACTATTATAGTTTTATTAATTTTTGGATTTGTAGATTTATTGTTAATATTGTGTGCATGTGAATTAAAATTATGCAAAAAAATAGAGAATGACAAAATAAAATCTATCACACACACCTGAAAAAAGATTTCCTCTAGGAAACCCTTTCGAGAGAAAATCTCAGGTGGAAAGTGAAACCACTTTGCTCTCTTTCTCTATTTGGAAAGATGGTTGCGAGTACACAGAGTTATGGTTTTTGGCACATGGGCTACTACAATGCACACGTCCTCTTTGTGTTCTTTATCTCTTATCCCTCTTGGCCATTTTTTCTTATCTATGGAACAAATGCACTCAAAATAATGGAATCCCTTTTCCTCCTAATAGCCCAGTTATAACACAACCCGATAACCTACTAATGGTTAGGTTTGACTACCTCAACTCTTAACCAGAGTTACAATATAGACTCTTCTAGACTATTCTACATCATAATCACATGGCTAGCCCCTTTTTCATAAATAATGGGGATTCATGTGGCATTCTCTCAAACTATGGTGGTGAAAACAGGCAGGTCAACTTCTGAGTGGTATAACTTTTGCATATAGACTCTGATTGATGTGATTCTTACGTTATTCGAAAGGTATCTGTGTGTAGAATAGTGTGAAAATTCTATACACTAAAGAAACAATTTTTTACCCCCCAAAAATAACATATAATGCCTCAAAACACTCCCAAAAGGTTTCAGACTTCGTTTTACCAAACCAAGGCCCGCTGGTAAAAACAATCATGTGAGTTGATTCCTCCACTCTTAAAGCATCAAGATGGATAAAAAAACAACATAATTATGATCCAATCCATATCACACCTCCCCATTTTTGGAAGCTTTTGGTCCCCAAAAGTTTCTATTGAATGAGGTGATGAAATTTTTCCTCCACCTTCTCTTTGGTGTACCATTTAGCTTCACGTGGAAGTTGTCCTTTCAACCCAATTTTCCAAAATTCATGCTTCACTTGTCTTATAGTTCTGAACCTATTATGAAAAAATATATCTTTTGTCAACTCTACCTAAGCATCTCGTGCCAAATCCTCCACAGAAAGTTGGACATGTTGCTCTTCATGATCTAACATGGAAAGCTCATAGGGTTTCAAATTATCTACATTCACAATTAAGTAAATGCACATATATGGTGGTATACTAAGTCGATAGGTGTTATCACTCACTTTTTCCAGTATCTCGAAGGGACCAGCCTTGATTTTCTTACCAGGACCCTATAGCCTCTCCTTGTTGAACTATAGCTATACTTTGTCTCCCACCTTGAATTATTTCTCTATTCTATGTTGATGATGCCCAGCTTATATTTCTCTCGTGATTTTTGCAATGTCTCTTGTACCTACAAATGGATATGCCTGATATTTTCTATAAACTTTTCAACTCTCAAAGTGTCTCTTGTAATATCTCCCCTCGTTCCTCCTTGCTACCCATGTGCAATATCTAAAGGTGAAGGTGGGAAATATCCAAAATAGGTTTCAAATGGGAACTTTCCTGTAGAAGTATGGATTGCTTTGTTGTAAAAATGTTGTATATATACCATATTTTCATCTCAAATCTTTAGATGCTTTTGGTTATATCCCTTTAGAAGCTACACGAAAATCATGTTGACTACTTTTGTCTGCCCATCTATCTATGGATGGAATGTTGTAGATCTCTTCATCTTCATTTCCATCTTCTCCCACAATGTAGTCCAAAATGCACTGAGAAATCTTGTATCCCTATCTAAAACAATGCCCCTTGGTATCCCAAAGTGCACCCGGACCTGTCCAAAGAACAAGTTTGTTGCTTCTTACCCACTAGTGGTATTTTTACAGGGCATCAGAACACACATCTTGATGAACCTGTGAACTACCACGAATAGGAAATCATGTCCCTTCCTGGTCATTGGTAAACTTCCCATAAAGTCCAGGGAAATGATTGCCTAGGGATGAGTGGGTATAGGTAAGGGATGATATAGACCTTGTTTCCTATTGCTAGGCTTTCCAGTACAACAAAGCACGCATTCTCTTATGAACCAAGCTGCTTTCAACTTGGTTGCTCGAATATTTAATCATGAGGTTCTTCTTCTTATTGTCTTTCTTCTTATTCTTAGTGTTTAGCTCTGGATGCAACTTCCAACACTTCTCCTTTGTATGGTCATAAATGTTGTAATGGTTGTAGTGGTTGCTGAGATCCTTGCATCAGTGTGTTGTGGTTGTTTTCTTTTTGTCTTTTCCCCCTTTTTGCTTCTTCATCCCCTCTTTAGAAGCATCTTGTTGCTCCTTCTACTTTGATCCACTTGAATACACTCTTTTTAAACTTATGTTCTCCAGGAATTATGCTTGTACACAAGCCTTATCCACTAATTTTGGTCTTAAACACATCACTTGCTCTCGCAAATGGTGGTGTAGACCCCCCAAATACTCGAGGAGTACATCTAGCTTCTTTGGTGAGATACCCAACATTATAGTCATCTTTCTAAACTTTGTGATGTACTCTTGCATGCTTTGCTCCAACGCTTGCCTAAAGTAGTGCCACTAGATTAATTTGTCCTCTACCTACGCAATAGGATAAACTGTGACTTAATGAGTGTTTTGAATTCCTCCCACTTAGTCACTAGAGGCTCTCCCTCCAAACTCGGGGTCATGTATATATCATATTAAGGCAATAAAAAAAGAAGAAGTTTTTATGGGTTAAACGTTTGAAGATGTCACTGGAGACTCTCCCTCCAACCTCAAGATCATGTATATATATCATATAAGGCAATGGAAAGAAATAGGTTTTGCATGGTTAAAACATTTGAAAATGTCTCACTATTTTACATTTTGATTCTTTTTAGGTTTTTTTTTTTTGTCAATTTTCTATGAAATCCAATAAAGATATTTTGGAGTTACAAGTTTAATTTATGTACTCTATATAGCATTGAATAATACAATTTAAACAATGAATATATCAAGAGATCTATCAAAGGATGAGAGAGATGCATTTCTTTTTTTCAAATTTGCATTCTAAAAGTGGTCTACACCTCGAGAAATTTGATCTCTCTAGGCCCATACTAAATCCATGTTTCAAATAAATCTATACTAGTACTATCTACATCACTGATCAATCATGAATAATCACTGATCAATCTCGAGGCCATGATTCCTCAAGGTGCTTTTCTTGTTAAAATCTAGAGAGAAGCTTCATTTAACCTAATGTGTTAAAAGAAAATACCAAAACTTTATAAGACAAAGTTGTTACTAGTAAATTATTAGTAATAAATTTAGGCCCAGGCTCTTGTGGAATATGAAGCAATTTTGTTGTTGTCTGGAGCGATGGCCCATTATGGGAGAGCCCCACACATCGTAACCTGTGAGGTACACCGATTTGACTCTTCAATTTTATATTTAATAATACCCAACTGTTTGGATCTTATCCGTTGGCAATAGTGCTTGTACGGACGGATCGTTATGATTTTACATAGTTTTATATCAAATATATATAAATAGAAGTTTAATTATAACAGTTGTAATATTAGTTGGAGAAGAGTCGGCGGTCTTTGATTTTGGTGGGCGGCAGCGATGGCTAATTCCTAATATATACATTATGTTAGTTTTGATAAATTTATAAAGATTTTTTAATGTTTTCAAAGTTGCATTTACCGACGGATGTTAAGGTTTTATATATTGTTATATCAAATATTAAATTATAAGATTAATCATATACTTTAATTATAACAGTGATAATATTAGTTGCAGAAGTGTCTCGGTCTTTGCTTTTCGTGGGTGGTTGCTAATTTCTAATCTAGACAATATGTTATCTTCAATAATTACATAAGAGTTTTTTTAATGTTTTTTTTTTTTTTTTAAATTAGAGATATTTTGATTTGTTGACTTATTATTCAATATTTTATAAAGTTTTTTTAATTTTATGTTTTGATTTTTTTGTGTGTTTTTTTTTTAAATTAGAGATATTTTTGATTTTGTAATTAATATTAATATTTTTATTCATTTATGTTTAATAATAGTTAGTGAGTAGAATTATATGAGTAAGAAGAAATTCTATTGGTTAAGTTGAGAAGTTCATTTTACAGTTTAGTATGATAGAGTTGTATATTTTTTTTTTGTTAGTATTGAACTTGGAGTTGATATATAATTTTTAAATAAAAATAAATATTTTTAAATAAATATCCCAATATAACAAAAATGAATATATGTATTTTGTTAATTTAATTAAAAATATTTAATAAATATTTTTTATCTTTCAAAAAAATTGATTTTTTGTTAAATTTATACTTAATTATTAATAATACAAATTTATAAAATAAATTCACAAAAGTCATTAATTTCATAGACTCTTCTAATTAATAACTTATTTTTAATTAAGATACATAAAAAAGAATCAAAATTATATGAAAATCTCTCTCTTAAAAAAAATAGAAATAAAAAATAAAATAAATTGCACCTTAAGAAACTTTGTTTTCAAGCAAGACAAAAAAATGCTTATTTTCATTAGATATCAGTTTCAAAATCTTTGTTGCAATACTGACCTTCCTAGCCTTTACGTTGTCAAAACTACACTGAGCTCGGGAGGCTTCTCTCCAAGCTTTTTGAGCATAGGAATAAAATCTTAAATCAAACTAAATAATTTATTTCTTTAGGTCCCATAGACCAAAGTTTGGTCTCAATGGACATTAACCACCATCATCATTATCATCAATTTTTTTTAGAACTAAACATTTAAATTAAAAGAATTCAAGAGGAAGAAGCTGACCTAGTTTGCAAATGACCATGAAACCCATGAGATGATGGAATAATGCTTTTATTTTCCCTTTTTTAATTTCATTTTTTATAATTACAATTGTTATAATTAATTTTTATAATAACTTTCACATAAATTTAAATCTATAAAAGAAAGCAAATTTTTTTAAGTATCTTGTGATTATACCAATAATAAATGATACTCAAATTACATATTTTTCATACCAATTATTTTTCCAAGTGTTGATGAAGAATTTCTTAATATAAATATCTAATATTATTAATTAATTAATTTATTAATTACGAATAAAAAAAATAATTTACAATTTGGAATATCTAAAATTATATGTTAAAATTAAGAGTAAGTTTAATTAATAATAAATAAAAATAAAATTAAATAAATGATATAATAAGATATTTTTAATAATAATAAAATTGTGAACTAAATTTATTAATTAAGGTTTTATGGGAAGTTTTATTTATAAAGTTGTGTTCAATTCTTTTTCATAGGAAAATTTAATTATATAATAAAAATAAATAATTAAATTAAAATTTGAATGATTAATGTTAATAAATTAAAGATATTTTTTAATATAGTATTGTTTTAGTATATAATTTATAATTAAGATTTATATGATACTTTACTAATCATATAAATACATGGTGAAATAAATTGCACTATTTTTTTTCCATAATATTTTCTTATTAATAGATACATCTTAAAACAACTTGCACATTTTTTTTTTATGGATGGGTTTTCTCATCATTGATGGAGAAGATATTGGAGTTGTCTATAATGCGACTTTTTGGAGATTCACGGGTGACGGAATCCGGCGGAAGAAATGAGGTTAAATCTTGATTTTTAGCAGTTAAAATGGTTTTTTAACTGCATATTTGGATTCAGCGCCCTGGAAAACCCCTGAGAGCCATTGATTGTGCAGAAACTAGCTATCAAACTTGGGATTCCAATAAATCTCTGCCGGATTTTGACCGGAAAAATCCGCCGGAAAAGCTTTCAAAAAGTGGCGTTATAGACTACTGCGAAGATATTAGCCACCAAAATTATAAAAGATAAGACAAATTAAGAAAGACAATTTAATTCACAACTTTAAGCCATTATAGTGCTCACTTAAAATTCAACCATAAAGAAAAATAACTTAATTGCTCTCATTAATTGAGAGGAGTTAGAAAGCACACTACTTTAATCAAATACAAAATTTTGACCTTCTTATATTTATATCAAAATATACATATGAAAATACCTAAAACCAATTGAAAAGTATAATTGATATGATATGTAAATACTTATTATTTTCCATTTTAACATATTTATGCACAATAATGTAATATTCTATATGTTTACTAGGCGTCATATCAAAACAATACTTAAAATTCAAAATATGAAATTTAAGAACTTAAAAGGAAAAGGGTAGTGAATCAAATGTTCACAAACACATAATTTATATAACCATATTATATCATTGTTATAATTCTTACATCTAAGGACATAATTTTGCTACCTCAAATATATTTTAAAAAATGTTACAATATGTACGAAATAATAACTAAATAAACTAATTAAAATTTTTTAAATAAAATTTAAAAAATGTAATTTAATCTTAGGAAATATGTTATATATTCCTTCACAATACTATGATAAAATAATAATAAAATATGTTTATATTCCTTGCAACGGATATTTAATGAATACTTATATAAAATAATAATAAATATGTTTATATATTCCTTGCACGGATATTTATGATAAAATAATAATAAAATGCATTAAATTTAGAGTATTAATATCTATATAATATAATAATTAATAAATCATTATTAAATTTTGCAATATTAATTTATTTTATTAAAAAAATTGAAAAATTATTATGATTTATAAATTATATTAAATTGTATTATATTTTAAAATTAATATAAATATTAATTTTACCAATTTAGATCAAATTTGTCAAAAAAAAAACTCAAAATGCTTAGAATTTGCTCAAAATTGGAGGGAATGGTAAAAATAGGTTTTTCATAGCTTCATAGATGTTTCAGCAAGCATCTCCAAGTTTCCCTCATCCTTTTGGTCTTTTTTTGGCCTTCTTGAGCTTGTTTTCAAGTTGTTTTACCTTGAGTGTAAAACCCTAAACCCTATATCTCTTCAGTTCGAAATTGGGCAATACATTGCAAAGAAGTTCTTGAACATCTTGCAAACTAAAATTCTTTGTGTTTTAAAGTTAAAGAACATTGGCTAGTCTGGAAGTTTTCTTAAAGTCCGTCGTTCTAATTTTGGCTCTTTGACATGCCTTCAATTGAAACACTGGCATAGAAGTTTAGCACTTACTCTAAACAAGCTAAGTCTACCACTATTGTGCGACTTTGTTATTGATTGGAGGACGGGCTTGCTTGGGATAGGAACTTATAGCAATAGCGTTTGTATAAACTTGCCTACATACAGGATCACCACTTCAGTGTTGTCAAACACCAAACGCATACTTACACTGCGCTTCTAACATAATACCGCTCTTACTTCGCCCCTCCCCATGCTTTCAACTCATACTGCTATGAAAGAACACTATTAAAAAAATAAATTATTGCATTATTTATTTTATTAAAAAAATTGAAAAATTTATTATGAAATTTATAAAATTATATTTACAATTGTATTATATTTTAAAATTAATATAAATATTTTTAAAATTAAAATATTATAACTAAATTATTCTTGTAAGATTGATATAGAAGTTTTTAAATTATATATAATCTTATCATTAAATAAATTATATTATTTATTATTTTCAAATAAATTTAAAAAATATATGGATAATAATAAAAATAGGAGTTTATAATTACCCATTTTATTATCGTAAAATATAGATATTCATATTTATTACATAAAATGAATTTTGTAAAATTAAGATGAGTGTTTATACTTTCAAATACAATGGATATTCATTTTCCATAGTAAAGAGTTTATGTTTACTATTTTATTAATTTGTAAACCTGAGCAATTTCAAATTCTTTAATTCTTTAAGGATAAGGCTCCCGAGCTTTCATGGTAATACAACTCCGTAAGGTTGATGTGGCACTGGTACAATTTATAATGATATCAAACTATGGTTGAACACTTGGAATATACGTGAGAAAACTACCACATTTTCTTCCACAACAAGGAAATGTGAGTCAGTACAATCCTTCTAATGTGTTTCCTCTTCGGTTGAATTAGGGTTCAGGGAAGATTTGGCAATATTTCGTTTTCACAGTGACAGTCTGCCAGCCAAGGATTGAAGCAAAAAGTTTACACTCATGTATTAAATTTTTATGAATGTACGATAAATTTGAATGGAGGACTAAGGTTACCTTATGGTAATTTCTCAATGGAAGATATAGGTTTTAATGGAGGATTATGGGCTACATCTCCGTTTTATATCCATTCGCTGAGGTTGTTAGTCTATGGAATTCAAATTACACGATCACGATAGTTTGCCTGAGTTAGTTTGGTGTTAAATGCAATCATGTGTTAATATTTTTTTTAGGTTAACTAAATTGGTTGGTAGTTATAATATGAATGGATTTCATGGTTAAGAATATATTGTTTTTTTTTCAATGATTATGGTGGATAGGTAATTTGTTGGAGTGATTTGGGTTAAGCCCATGATCAAACCTTCTAACTTCCACTATACTATCAAGAGTATATCCCATATGCTTGTAAGACGAATATGCCAAGAATATATGACTTAGAGACGCCCTGTATTGAGTCAAAAAATTAAATCTAGAGAAGGGTAGAAATGTATATTGAGGGAGTCAAGCATTTTCACCTCCAGATTATGGGATTCTTTTGCAGCTATCTTCCAACATTTTGACAGAGATATTGGAAGTCTCTTCAATACTCTCACCAAATGGCGAAAGAACTTTTCGGATAATGAAGTTCTTGGGTCCACATGGGCTCTTACACCAAGCTTCATTCTTTGGAATGTTTGGAAATAAAGGAACACTAGAATCTTCAAGAATGTTAAGAAATCTTCCCAGTTTATTTATGCTCTGATCCTAAAACAAATTAAGGAAATGGTTAGCACTACCATTCAAAATCTTCCCTCAGATCCCCCTTCTGCTACAAACTAGAGGATTCTCTGTAGGCTAGAGTTGCAGGGTCTCGTTCCTCAGGGCTTAGTCAGGAAAGTTTGTATTGTGGATCCTGAACTAGACTTTTGGCATCCTCCCCCTAAGGGCTTCCTAAAATTCAACATTGATGAGGCTTCCAAAGGTAATCCGGGCAAGGCAGGCCATGGAGGGGTGCTAAGGGATGACAAGGGAGATATTCTGTTTACCTTCCATGGCCACTTAGGAAAGGCCACCAACAACATGGCAGAGTTAATGGCCATGGAGCAATGTCTTGAGTTCCTGGTTCAGGAAAATCGCCAAAATACGATCATTGAAGCTGACTCCGAGCTGGTCATTAACTCAATCAAAAGAATAAGCTAGGGAACAAAACCGAAAAAAGCCTCTACAAACTGGAAGCTAATTCAAGTCTTCCAACGGATTCAAAGTCATCTACAAATACTGAGAATAGTCAGTTTTGCACATGTGCGAAGAAAGGCCAATAAACTAGCGGATTTGCTAGCCAATCAAGGAGCGATTTGCACAGATAATAGGGCAGTGATGAATTGGCGAGAGTTCCCTAGAAACAGACTAAAGACGAAGTGTCAAAACCAAGCAAATGAAGACAATACCGAGTTCCTTAAAAGAGCCATGGAAGCGGGTACAGTTAACCAACAGTAGTTTGATCAAAGGCAGGCTCACAATGGGGTCTTTTGAAAGCGGTCTGGAGAGGTTAACCGACGATTCCCAAATTAATTGGTTCAATGAAGTATCCAGTTGTACTGATGAGAAAGAAAGGGCTTCAGGGGTTGCAGGAAGGCATGCGCCAAATGTTTCACACATTGGGTCAAGGAGGGCTGATGATGCAAACAATCAGGAGCAAATGACACTTGAAGACCACGAAACTAGAGATTTTCCAATTTTTCCCTTTTCACCGCGACCTGAGTGGTTTTCAGGGAATCGCAGCCCTCACAAGTGGGAAGTGGTTTTTCCCTTTCGGGAGCGATCCTACTCGGTGAGCTCCACATGGCAGTGGGGTCGGGAGGAAAACCACCCTTATCGCACGCTAACTTCCATGAATGTTGGTGGGTGCGATGTCTATCCCCACCGTTGGATCTCACAAGGCGAATCAATGGATTAGGTCGCTCGTGCAGGGTTGCGGACCCTGGCGATAAATGGTAAGCAGCTTATCATGGCGATTTGGCCTACAGTCGTTAGATCAATAGTAAAGGTTCAACGGCCAAGATTAAAGAGGAAGGCTAGGTTTGGCGAGAAAAGAGTTTCCCGGGGAAAAAAAAAGGCTTACCGTGTAGGCAACCGAACCAAAGTTTAAGAAATCGGGCAGAATTATGGCCTTTATATGAAGACAACCATATGGTTTTTTCGAGTCTGAGTCCATGTGTATTTTTCTTTTGAGAAATGTAAAGTTTGGAGATAGGGTGTAGGGATTAGTTTTGATGGGGCTTCTCCCCATTCACCGACCATGAGAGTTTTGATGTATTCTATGTACTTTATTTTTTGATTAATGAATTGGAAGGTCCGACTCTTGCATTAGCAAAAAAAAAGTATATTGAGGGAGTCAAAGAAGTGTTATACATCAATTTCATGTTTGACTTGACTATGACCTTAAAATTAGATCATTATAATCATCATCATCACCATCATCATTATCAAATAAAATATGATGTGATAAAAGCATATTATGATAATCATAGCAACATTTCACAACTAAAATGTCTAAAGTAATATATCCAATTAGAAGTAGTCAAATCTCTATGTGGAGGGGAATCCCTTATCCCATAAATAAAGGGGTCTCATACACCAATATAAATCAAAATTATTTTACAAAAACATATTATAGCACTCATCATTAGCATGTCACAAATAATATGAAAAACCAAAATAACCATAAAAACAATGTTATTTATACCAATCATAAATAATCACCCTAATAGTCGAGAAATTAATTATCTATCTACATAATAATATTAATAATATAATTAGTGATTATTCCATTAATTCTTAATTCCTAACAATTGAGAGAAAGTCCCTTAAGATTAGATCTAAGTTTAAGAATATAGTAAAATCAAATTGACATAATTCAAAGAAATTCAAGTTAAATGATACATCTCACATTGCTAAGAATTTAACATACATAGTTCCTATAACATTTAAAACATATTGATAAAATATATGTAGTGTCCCACCTTGGCAAGGTTAGTTTTGTGACACTTATAGAGGGTGTTTTGATGCAGTGATATAAGACTATGCATGTCAAACTTATGCATATGCTTGTATGCTATAGACCTGGCTTATGTCACATGATTTCTCTGTGCTTATCATAAAGATTGATTTTGGTAAAATACTGATTTTGGTTAAGTGCATATTATTGATGCTTTCTCTTTTGGTATCTTAGTTTGGACATGGGTGTATGACATGAATGGTGATCTAGGATTGAGACACATAGATCCATGGATGATCAAGATTTTGTCGAACATATGGTTAATTATGATTTATGGATGATACATGATTTGTCTGATTATATATGCTTAGTCTTGTACTAAGCAGCATGTGGCAGGGGACCTGGTCATTTCCAACAAGGATGCTCAAGTTATAAATGACTACAAAAGTCATTTCTCCAAACCAAAATGATTGTGGAAGTCATGCACAATCCTTGGTAAAATGTGAATAAGTTAATTATCAAATTCATTTGATTCCCTTGATCTATGAGATTGTGATGTGTGCAGGTTTTGGAACAAGACCTTATAAATGAACCATCAAATGTGTATGAGCTCACAATTAGTCACAGGGGCTTCACTAGAGGAGCAATACCATACCACGTGCATTCATATTGGGGGATATATATTGAGGAAAAAATTACATAATATATTAAGCATATAATAGGGGGTAAAGGGTTTTTATATTGGCATGTATAAAAAATGGAACTCAAAGTTAATGAAAAAATATAAATGGGTATAAAAAATGTTAATGAAAAAATGGATACCTACAATATCTAGTGAAGGTAAGTGCGTTTAAATTAGGAAGGTGTATTGGGTTCATATTGGTAGGGGGTTAAATAATTTGAGTTTTAGAGGTATTTTCCAATATATAGTCAAATTAAGGGTGTTGTTTAGTATGCCATGAACGCAGGTGCTATGTTAGAGGTCCATTGAGTGAAGCCCCCGTGCAATCAGTACCTTAAGGTGAAGGGAAAAGTTTCAAAGTAGAGTATATGATAAGCCATGGAAATTAGGGCATGGAGTCCTAAATACATGAAAGATAAAGACGTAGAGTCTTGGATCTATAATAAAAGGAGTAGGGAACGAAGTCCTAAATCCATGAAAAATAAAGACGTGGAGTCTTAGATCTATAATAAAAGGATTAGGGCGCGGAGTCCTAAATCCATGAAAGATAAAGACGTGGAGTCTTGTATCTATAATAAAAGGATTGGGACATAGAGTCCTAAATATTTAAAATATCAAGGTGTGGAATCTTGGATCCTTGGAGTAGATCAGGGTGCAGAGTCCTCAATCTACTAAAACATGGAAATACATGCAATAGGGATGCAGAATCCCTATTCTCTGGAAGAAGAATACCACTCATGGGCAACTCAAAGATGAATTTCCTTGATAAAATTTCATTTCCGAGAATTCTGGAGGGACTTTCTAAAAACAGAAAGTTGTGTCTAGCATCCCAAGTATGCCTTTCCAAAAATAGTAAATCACCTTATATCAATTGGTAATCAAGTATAATTGAAGGAAAATCACTTAACTCATCACTAATTAATCATAATAGTTTCATATTGACTTAATCATCAATATTATTAATGTTATTCTATATGATACTATGATATTACTAAAAGGAATTACAAGTCACCTTCCTCACCTCAATTACTTCACACCTCTCTCCTTCATGAATCTCATCGATCTATGTAACACTCTCTCTTTTAATAATACATTACACTCTCTTTTATGCATGTTAGTCCTTGCAATCTCCTAGGTTGAAAAGGAAATCAACAAGGATAACCTCAAACCACATTAGCTTAGTAGCTAGCCCTACTGAGCATGAGAGGGATATCTCTAAGTCTCTTATCAATGATATGACTTTAACGCAAATGGATTTTAGACTAGATATGAGTATTTGTTTGTTTGTTTGTGAAAATTTGGTTTTTAAGGATTTGCTGAACTTAGGGTTTTGGAGCCACAAGTAGGTCTAAGTTGTGGGAATGCAGGAGCAAACATAAGAAGGAGCTAGATATCAGAAGCCACAGTGTAATTTGAGTATTTGTCAGTGAAGTATAGAGGATATAGTGTATAAGAAACTAATGAGCATAAGTAAACATGATTTCATTAGCTTAGGAAGACAAAACACATAACTATGAAACCAAATAACAGAGCTTGAAAAACAAGAATTCTGAGTATTTTATCGCAAGGCATTCATAGAAAAACGAGATATAATGTATATAAATATGTTTAGACCATGAGAAAATAAAAATAATGAAGTACAAGCACCATGAACTCACTGGGCTAGAGTTCCTTGAAAATAGCTGCAACATGTATCTGTATTAGCTTAAAGATTATTACAATGCAAGCCTCCTTCACAAAAAGTTCCACCCTGTTCTCCTGAAGTGAAATGATACATATAGACTCTCCTAGAGCACTTTCCCACCTTTAGGAGTCGAATGCCTTGGTGGAGGAACTGACTCCAAGATTCTCTCAACCAACATGTGAGAGTGAGAAGGTGAAACTCAAACACGTCATGTAGAGTTTGTTTAGGGGTTTACTTCTTTTATGAGGCCTAATAAACACAAAAATACCTATTATGTAAATTTATTCATGCCTACATCACCTAGCCTCGTAACTAGTGCCATTACATAGAGAATCTTGACTTTGACCAAGTTAGACTAGAAACTAGAAATTTTACACAGTGAAATTTTCCAACACAACACCGACTTTGAGCTAATTGTCAGGTGCCTTCCAGAGGTCAAAATTCAAATTTGAAAGAATGTTCAACTAGCCCTTCAAGTCTAATTTCTAGAATAGTCATAATTTCTAAATTTGGAGCATCGGAAGACCTTCAAAAATCCATTCTCCCAAGGTCGCTCTAGAAGTGAAGTGCCTGCCAAAAAATGGTCCAAAATGCTAGTTTTTTGCCACTTTTTTGCATTTTTCTCCAAACTAAGCCACCTATGCAAAATTTGGGCAAATGGGTTTTTAGAGGATGGAAATAGCTTTACAAAAATGTAGACCTTTCCTCAAGTAGAGGGGAATAAGTGCAGCGCCCAGGCGCTGCATTTCTGGAGCAGCTAAATTTCTGAACTTAGACCGAAATTTGTCAAAAAACTCAAAATGCTTAGAATTTGCTCAAAATTGGAGGGCAGGTGTAAAAATAGGTTTTTCATAGCTTCATGGATGTTTCAGAAAGCATATCCAAGTTTCCCTCATCCTTTTGATCTTTTTTTGGCCTCCTTGAGCTTGTTTTCAAGTTGTTTTACCTTGACATTGGCGATCATGTTTTGAGCTTGATAGTGATGCACCATGTGTCTAAGCAATTGATTGTCTCTATTCGCATTCTCAAGGCTCTTCTCCAAGTGTTCATTCACCCTATTAATCCAATATTCTTTATCTTGATGAACCTCTAGGGAAATCCTTTCTTCTAGGTCAAGGTCCTCATTAAGCAGAATTTGTTCTTGTTCCTCTTGCAAAGCTTTCTTGAGGCCTCTTGTTCTTGGTCTTTTCCTTTTTCATCTCACCTCTAATGCTTCAGGCTCACTTGATGTCATGATCTCCTTACCTTTGCCAATTTTTTGCATTAACTTAGCTTTTTCTTTTTCTAGTATCAACTCCTTTGCTTTGAGTTGACTGTTTTCTTGTTCAAGGAATGATATAACATACTTTTCCCTTTCCAAATTGATCGCCAACTCCTTGATTTGGTAGTCCTTATCCCTGATAGTTTGTCTCATGTTTGTGGTATGATCTTCAATTTCTGGATCAATTAGTTCAAACTCATGTTCTATTGTGTCTTTATCATTTGCTGTCGATTCCTGCTTTGTCGATGAAAAAGGCTTGGCCCCTTTCTCCTTCTGAGAAGAAAACACAAGCCTCTACCCTTTCTTATACACTTTAGTCACCTCAGGTTTGGATAGCTAAGACTTCTCCATTATTTTTCTAGATGAGCCCACCTCTGTTTGTTGTTTTGGTGCACTTGGAGACTAATATGTTGCATGTTCCTCATGCCATTTTAAGGCTGCTTCCAAAAAGGCTTCCCAAGTCATACCTCTCTTCCAACTGGAGAAGGACAATGGTTTTGATGAGACTATGATGGAACAATCCTGGGGAGTGTTCATTGTCCTTTAATTGTATCTTTTTAGACATTTTTAAAATGCCCCTGAATAGATAATTACACATGTTGAGTGGCTTTTGAGATGTGAAATGCATCAAGAGGCGAATATGATAGGTATACAACCTAGAGAATCTACCTTCACAAGTGAAGAACCTCATGACAGTTTTTATTAAAGGGGAATATTTCTCCAATAAATATCTGAAAGGCAAGAGGTGAGTATGTGTATCTCTGTATGGCATCTTTAGGAAAGGCTTGTAGTTTTCAAGATCTAGGTTCATTCTTTTGACCCAATATTCACCATTATCTGGTAACTCGGTTGCTATTGAAATGGAGGCCACTCAGAAACTAAACTCAATACCAGTAATGATAACCGTCTCTCCTTTCAGTTGTGTTGCTACCCAATCTATTAGTTGCTCATGAAACCCTACCTCGCTCACCCTTTTGCAAAATTCCAAGCAGTGGACATCCTCAAAGCATTGTTTGATGAAAGGATAGGAGTTGATTGTGTTGCAGTCTAATGGTTCATATCTGAGGATCCTCCCTCCTTTGTGTTGTCTCTTTCTTTCTAGCGAAGATTCTGCCTCCATGATGACACAAAGTCTTATACCTTGGCTTAGAAGTTAATAAAATCAATCTTGCAAGTGAAAATTTGAGATTTGGGAGAGTTTTGAAGGATTTCTGGGCATTCTGTCCTGTGCACAGCGCAGTGCCAAAGCGCAACGCAGTTCACAAAAGCACAACACCATATTCCAAACCACTTTTTAAGGCCCTAAACTGCTCCAAATTGAGATCTTGATAGCTCATTGGAAAGCTATTGAAGTTTGCTATAAGATGGACACCTCAATAATTTAATTTGGACACTCCATGAGGGATAAACATTGATTTTCCCAAGGTTACTCCAAAAACTCAGGGTTTCTCTGACAAAAGAGATGCTCCAACTTGCAGAGAACTTTTGGATGCCTTCCACTAATCTAAATCATGATCTAAATGTACCATTGGAAATATTAGGATGTCAGCTACACAATAGAGTCCTTAAGAACTTCCAACACTTTCTCCAAACCCCTGAAAAACTAGAAGTCAAGCTGTTCAGAAGTGCATGAAATCTCCTGTAGCAAGTGTATTTTGGGAATTTCTTTCAAATGACAACACCTGTGCATGAACTGAAGGTGGTTTTCGTTCTGTGGACTATAATGGACAAAAACCTCTTTCACTTTTGTAAAATTATTCTCCATTTTGTTAGAAACATATTTTGAAGCAAACATGTCCCTATGAGAAATGATGAGGTGAGGTAGTGTACTGCAACATTGTCTTATTTGAAATAAAACATTACCTTTAAAATTATTTTTCTTTTCCTAAGTTGTTAACTCCCTTTACCCACTGAATTACATGATGGAAATGTTTTGTTTTGACATATGGTTTCATGACAACACATGGAGTGAAACCCTAGACCATGACCTAAAATGACGAATTTAACCATTTCATGACCCAAGACATTTAAATGAAGATATGATACCGCGAAGAAGAAAATGACCATGATGAGTGATGAAGACCATGATTAAGTGAAGGAAGCAGTAGTGACCTAGACACAATAACCAGTGACCAAATTTTTATTTGAAGACTCACTGAAATGACAAAAAATTGACTTCACACCCTAACAACACCTTGTAAGAGCATATTTGATCATTGACGACAGGTTGAACTGACTGACACTAACAATGCACTCATCAAAGAATGACATATTCCTCTTACACTCATTAAAGACATGTCATAAAAGATTCCTCTTACGCTCTCTTTTAATGTACATGTTACAATATCCTTAACTAAGGCATGCATACCTCTCCTTAATGGCATGAGTTACACTCCTATAAATGTAATACAAGGCATGCATATTACTCCTCCTTTATGACAAGAATTTGTTGCTCCTCCTATATATGTGTCTCGTGTATTCTCACTTGGGGGAGGTGCATTGTGATACCAAGAGTTGGAGAGATTTAAAAAAAATATATTATGGGAGGGAGAGACTTGGAGAGTAGCCAATTGTTTTTTAAATGAATTTGAAATTCCAAAACTAAATTACTAAGTAGCTCTACCTGGTAGAACTGACCATGAGTTGTATTAGGAGGAAGTGAAACTTATCTTCCTCAATTTGCCTTGTATATCTCTCTATTTTTATATTTTGGTGTTTTTTGTGAGCTCTTACAACTCAAGGGTTCCAGGGGGAGCTCTCCCTAGATATGGTTGGGTGGAAAACTGGATGGTTCACAATGAGTTGGTAAGGATATTAGAGCTAAAGCAGAATCTCATATTTTTTAGCTATATATATACATTGTTAGGTATATCTATCATGTTCTTGAAATTTTGGTTTCTTACTATGTTTTAAAGTGTTGTGGAAAATTTAAATTTATTGGAAATTGCTACTTTAAATTATTATTTCTAAGATAACCAATAACAAGTTAACAATTTCATCGCAGCTATGTATGAGAATGTACATGTAGGGGGATTAAAACAAGAATGTGTTGCCAAAGTTTTTAATTTCAATTTTTAATGAATTTCTATCCATAGTATGTTGTGTGAGTTTGATGAAAATATCATATCAGCATAAATTTAGGTTTTATTTCTCCATGTACAACTGTAGATGAAGTTTGCACACTAAGTGTTTGATAAAAGTGATAAATGAGATAGTAGGAATTTTGTTGTTGTTGTTTTAAAGAATCACATTTATGGGAATTTATGTTGCAATTAAGCTCAACATCAGGGGGTATCCGTACCAAATGATCATGTAAACCCCACTTTGATTCCAAAAAACAGGTTTTCTAACTCTGATTCTCTAATATGGGTGATTTTGCAGATTTGTTGTTGCTTGTATGGACTTTCTATTGTTTGGTTTTTCTACAACGTTTTTCATCTTGGATTTACCTGGTGATCTATATGGATGACACTAACCTAGTTCATGCACTTTGAACTTGTTGTTTAAAGTCTCAATGGTTGTATATTGCATTCTTGCAAAGTGTTTGACAAAATGCCTGAATGGTTGTAGATTGCATGTTTGCAAAGTGTTTGACAAAATGCCTCAATGGTTGTAGATTGCATGCTTTCAAAGTGTTTTTCAAAAGACCTTAATGGTTGCAGATTGCATTCTTGCAAAGTGTTTGTCAAAATGCTTCAATGGTTGTAGATTTTGTGCATATAAATTGCTAGAGTAAATGTCTTACTGACTGTAACTTTTATGTATTATAAATTTATGAATAGATTATTTAATAGATGTAACTTCCTATGTTTGAAAGATTTTGTATGAATGTGAAAATACATTTAATAAGTTGTTGAAGTGTGAATAGAGAATAGGACAATTGTTATTTTTATTATCTGAATATATCATGAAAAAAAAAGGTTGTTGTTGGAAACAATTTTACAGTAACCAATTACGTAGGATTTAATTACTTGTGCATGTGAGCATAATAAGTTGTCCAAGCTACATGTATTCATGGGTGCAGTCTTATGCTTGAGTATCTATAGAAAACAACCAATTGTGCCTAATTTTGGAAAGTCCATTGTTCTACTTGGCAATTTTTAAAGAATAATATGCTTACGAATTTGTAACAGTAGCTACTATTGTTGTAACATTCATTATATGAGTCGCATGATTGAAAGCAATGCCATTTTGCAAATAATTGTTTTTCCTTAATAATTAGGAATGAGAATTTTTAGTTAATGAATTTGGAAACATTGTTGGGACAATATATTTTGTGATTCCATTTTTCCACTTCATAAACATATCATTCTATTTTTTGATCAAGAGAGACATATTCCTTCTTCAGTTACCTTGTTACAAGTAGAGTAATAATCATGCCCTTATATGTGATTTTTGTAATAGAAGCAGGATATTTTAGGTTCTTGTGGCATACTTTGTGGTTATGATGTAAAGAGTCAATAAGTGGAACCTATTTAGCATAATCTATGGGGGTCAAATAGGTTGATTAAGCTTAAAGCTCACACATGGCATTATGATGGAATTTATTTCCAGTCTTACTTAGAAATCATGTATAACTATGAAAATAGAACATGTTATACCTTATTTTAAACTCAAGGAGAAATGTGTTTTGGAATTGGTTTTAAGGGAAAGTTATCCTTGACTTCTTATGTTATATTCTTATATTGAAATATATGAAGGAACATGATCTTCATGATAACCAAATTAGTCATACTATGAGTAAAAAAAAATTGTGTGATAGTGTTCAATGTAGCCTTTACTTCTATACACTCTTGATGGTTGGTAAGGTGGGACCTTAAAATATAGAAGATCCAGAGTGATGGAGCGTTTTTGCAGCATGGGGGTTTTGGCTTTAGGTTCTCATCTACATGGCAGAGCCTTTGTTCCTTTGGTCGTGAGAGGCTATGTAGACCAACTAAGTGACGAGGTTGATGGCTTGCTCTTCATCTGCATGATCAACCTATGCAATAGTAAGGAGAGAGGCTTTTGGATAAGTGACGACAACAGGGATCTTTTGACATGGACTCGTCTTGGGTGTTATCCTTTCGAATTCGCAACAATCAAAATATGCATCACAAAGGCAAGTGGAGTTTGGACGTGCAATGATAGTGGGACTTCTTTGTCAGGGTCTCGTCGAGTGTTTTCCACGGGTCCTTTAAATTCCCACCCCTTCGTCTATACAATGGGCCTTCAAACCCCTGGGTTGCTGAGGATTTTACATCAAATTTGGGGGCTCTTTTATGACAAATTTGAAATATTACAAGGTTCTAGTCTACATCACAAATACTCCCCAAATAATTCCTTCAGATCTGTCCTTTAATGGGCCCCATATTTTCTTTATAGAACCATATCTAGAAAATAACAAGGAAAAATAGAAAAAAGGATGTTTTTTTCCATATTTTTAAAAATAGCCTCAAAAGAAAAACCACCATTTTTTGGACCAGAAGTGAAGATTTGATTAATGATCTAAAACAAAGAATTTAGCATACCCTTGTGTTGACGATGTTGGACTCGCTAACATTAAGGGATCTCCCCGGTATGAAGTCCCAACTAGACCTCACATTGTTTGGTATAGGAGTCTCATCCAGTATGATGGCCCGATTTTCATTATCTTAAATGTTTTCCTTAGCTCTTGCTTGTTAGCACGAGAGAGTTGTCTTCTCTGTCTTTGAAAAATGAGGTTCACGTGCCTAGTGAGTGCTAGTGTTACTTGTGTCAAGGTTCTTTCATGACAGAGAGAGAGGGTGGGAGTGAGTCTCCAGTCAGAAGGGAGGAAGTCCCAGCTCTATCAAAGACACACAACACAATAGGACATGCATAAATTCCGGAGGAGAAATCCACACGGATGTGGTAGTCACAACACACAAGGGAAGATAGCACATACAACATCGAGTGGGACAGTCCGTGCGAGTGTGACGGTCATTATAACAATTTTATGTGAAAGGTTTTGTCTGATGTTCGGGGAGGTAACCAACACAGGAAGGACAACGTTAACATATTATACAACACATTTTCATAAATATATGTATTAGAACAACTGAATGAGTTCAATTGTTTAACACAAGTTAAAGCAACATGTATTACAAGTTTTCAAGATTAATCTTACAAACAGTTACAACACATGTGTGAAAACGTGTTGGCCAGTTATCAGCCTTCTCAATTAAGTGAAATTTCCAAGACACATTGATACACCATACATCACTAAACTCGTGGGTGGGGCATTGGAGCCACTACTCGCTCCTCAAAGAAAAGATTACAGACTCTCAAGCTATATGGGAGGAGACAAGGTGAAAATTCCTTTGCATGTACAAATGAGGGGTTATTTATAGCTAAGGGTAAAATTGGCCCTTGTGACTGTTCGGCTTCCCTCATGACTGTTTGACTTATTTGACTCTTCAGCTTTACATGACTCTTTGTATGACATGTGGGTCTCTTGGACTTCCACATTAGATTATATTGATTCACGCAGTATGGCCCACAGTAGTGATGTGGCCGACGTGTGATCCATGTGGATATTGGTGGCCACCCGCTAATTCCACGTGGATGCCCTCTAGTGCTTCCTTAAGTTCTTTCAGTTTCCTTAATTATAGCACAGTTTACTATTTTTAGCAGTTTTTCGGGTCCTAAACTTCGGAGCCGTTTTGAGGCCCTAAACGACGTTTTTTTAGGAAATCTACCGCCAACGATTTTTTTATCTAAAAATCGTCTTTTTCGTCGTAGTCCTCGGAAAGATCTTTCCAACAGGCTATCATGCACGTCAAACAGAGATAATACGACCAATTCGCGACCCCGAGAAGTTGATGTACCAACTTACCCAAAAACGAGGCCCACAATTTGGCGTTTCATCTTCTAGGGTCAAGTTTTGGAATGTGAAGGGTTTTCCATTGTTTCTCAACAATAAATAGGCCTTCGAGCCTCATTGTTAACACAGTTCAGAGGCATGTATAACCACACATCTCTCTTCTCAGAGATAAGCTACCATTGCCCTAGCTGGTTTATTTCTATTTCTGGTTGTAAGCATATTTCAGTATTTTCCATTAATGAAATGAAGTATTATTTCCGCTGCATCTTTGTGTATATGCTTATCTCTGTATTTTATTGTGTTCCTATTTAAATTCGGATCAACGTGACTCATGAAACGACTCGACATGACAGTGCTGGTATGTTCATGTTGTTGGTGGTGTGCATGTCGAGCTGCAGTGCTGCTGAGTGATGGGTGTGTTCTTGGTGTATCATAGCTTCACCTCTACATGACAAGGTGTATGGAGTCTTTTATGGTCATTGGTGTTCGTTTATGTTGCATGTGCACGTTGCACACTCGTTTTTACTTTGGCATGCTTGACAAGTTCATTCGTTCGCGAAAAATTCTCCTCGCATGTTCGTCCGTTCACGAAGAATTCTCCTCGCATGCATCATCCCTTCGTCCGTTCGCGAACACATCTCCTTGCATGTACTCTCCTTGTTCATCCCATCCTTCATCACATCATGTATTATCCATATACATGTATCTGCAATCACTCACGATGAGATGACATCAAATCTATAAACCTCCTAGTCTAACATGATGCATTGTTATTCACTTGCGGATGCAGGTGACCAGGAAAGAGGAAAAGACTATGAAACTATGCAAGGCAAGTTTCAAGCTAGGACGTGGGCTCCAAGCGCTGCTGGTGAAAATTGTGTAGAGGTCACTGGGAGACTGAGATGGAAAATCCGAATTAGATGTGATTTTCCGCAAGATCTGGCTCGGCTGGAGGGAAAATCTACGCAATTTATGGAGGGAGGTAGTGCGGGTAGCTAAGGGGCTTGACGGAAAAAATTGCACAATTCCTTGAGGGAGCTCGTAGTGGGATGCAGGGTTGCTAGAGACAAAAATTACGAAGTTGCTAGGAGGCTAACCTGTTGAAAACCTTTGGCAGTTTTTGAGCTGAGCAGGATGCTAGGCTACTGAGGGGCTTTCTTAGAGATCTGAGTAGTTTTCTGGGTGAGAAGCTGGTCGGCTGACTAGGTGGCTGGTTGGAAAAATTGCGCAAATTTCGATGGGAGACAAGGATGGGCACTTGGTGTCTGTCCGACCTGTCTGCACAGTTTCCTCAGTCAATGGAGCAAGCAAGATTTGTAACTTCTGTGCAATTTTTTAGGGGAGTGAGTCCCGAGGTCACTGCCCGGTCAAACTCTCCTATTGACTAGCAGGAGGGTTGGCTGATTAGCTTGAGGGCAACATATATTGAATTGGCTTATTGGATACTTCTACATTGTTTTGGGTGACAGTCGATTGAGTCGATTGCTAAGTGGAGGTCCGGTTGTTAGAGGGTGATCCGGTCATCATAACTTCAGCAAAATGACTAAGTGTGTGAATGAGTGAATTTGTGCATACACGATTTTGCGAACACACACTCAACATAACTTGATGACAAGACACCTAAAACCATCAAGACAACATATGCTCAACATGACTGACTGACGATGCGAGCGAAATTGCTTGGATTTATAGATACTGTTGGTGATTTTGGCAAACAAAAAATTGTAGTAAAAATACTACTCCCTTAGATAAAAATAAAGTTTACCATAAATACTTAGAAGCAATTTTTCTCTTCCATTAAAGTTGATTATTAAAGACTTAAGAATTTGACCTTGGCATGGTCCGACTTACTGCTAAATAATTATGCTTTAGTATGAAACAATATTAATACAAGGTAAGCAACATGAGTTATCAAGCCTAGTGCATACATGAAAACTTACCTGAAATAAGAGTTGGAACTGAAACTCAAATAGGTAACGAACTGCTCTTTCATTGATGCCTCTCCTACCTTTTCCTGCTATATGTTGTTAGCCTGTGAGGGACCTCTTCCTGCACCTATGATCTTCCTCTTCCTATATATGTATAATTCATGTTAGCCTTTGCATGGGTAGTTGTTGTCTTCTCTTAAATATATGATCATCTCGTGTCCTATGTGTGGGTGTTCTATATGTTATATTCTTTTATGCATCATATATCTGTGTTTGCATCTCTTCGTATTTAGTGATATACTTTATGTTGTACACCTGCAACATCTTAAGGCAACCATCTCAGTAATGGATTTACGTCGATCGCTACAAGATTTGCGAGGCGTTGCCACCTATGTTGTTCTTTATGATATCTCTACTTATGTTTGCGCCTATGTATTTGCTACTACTAATGGTGTCGTTTCCACTTTGACTACCTGCTCTATGACTGCTTACTAGGTTGTTTGGTTTTGATCCTGAATGGATTAGGGGTGTCCACCTTTGTGATACCCTATTGGCAGGTTCGGTGAAATATCTGCTCCCATCTCCTCTGTCAGTGAACCTGGTTGTTAGAAAATAATGTTCTATCCACCAATGCTTTTGCTTGTTGTGGTGCACAAAATCAATCTTATAAACAGAGTGGTGGAAGTTGAATTTGAAAACCACACCATGAAAAAATTAGCAACAAAGATGGAAATGCAAGAAATTTTTTATCTCCAAACCCAGTTGGGGCACCTCCATACTAAAAATTTGAAAGATGGGAGCATACATGTTATAATAACAACTGGAGTTGTTTTGCTTGACACCTGTAATGCATAAGACACTTGTGATTCATGCAGACACATCATATATGAAACTTCATATAAGATTTTAATTACATCGATTTTATTAATTATTTAATAGGCTCGTTGCTTTCTTTTGGTTGTAGGTTCAAATTGAGCCAACTTTACATTCTATGTAGTCCCACAAGTTACAATCAGTAGTTCCAATAATGTCTTTTATACATCTTAGATTTGGTAAATTCAACAAACTATATAACTATTGGAATCTTTAGACGCAAATGAAATCCCTCTTTATTCTAATGACTCATAGATAAAAAAATTGTAAAATAAACAAAATCCTTACAAAATATGGAGACAGCTAGTTATGCTTATGATACTTAGTGCTGAAGTGGTAATAAGAAGAATGAACATGTAAAGTTTGCAGCTTGTGTTGATGAAGCAAGGAGGGCATATGATATGCATTGGTCCTCTTGGATGCCATTCCCAAACATTGATCGACTATTTCAAGGCCATTTTAGGTGTTCCCAAAATCACAGAGGGGTACAATCCTACGACATGGATGCTTGAAGTGTCAATTGTAGTGCGGTTGTTCTTGAAATGAGATTGATAACGACTAGTTCTCAAAGCGCACATTCTTTCTTTCATCAACTCCAGAAAAGGTGTTAAGCAAAAAATTCATGGCAGCTGATACTTTGACTAAATTCCACATCAAGTAGTGATCGATCTCCTATAGCAACGCATCGAAGATGAAACTTTCTTAGCTCTAATCTGCAAGTTTATAACTAATTGAATAACAACAACCGAGGGAGCTATGTATGAAGACACTCGTAATGCTTTCCCGCTCAAGGCAGGGACTTGTTGCCCTACAATTTCTCTTGTTTTTAATTTAGAGTGCACTTGTAATGATAGGATGATTAATTTGATAAAAATATAGAGATTAAATGATAATGATAACATGATAGGATATAAAATGTATTCTGGTCCTCTTGGTCGCCATTCCCAAACATTGATCAACTATTTCGAGGCCATTCCAAGCGCTCCCAAAATCACAGAGGGGTACAATCCTATGACATGGATTGCTTGTAGTGTCATTTGTAGTGCGATTATTCTTGAAATGGGACTGATAATGACTGGTTCTCAAAGAACATATTATTTCTTTCATCAACTCCAGAAAAGGTGTTAAGAAAAAAATTCATGGCAGATGGTACTTTGACCAAATTCCACATCAGGTAATAATCAGTCTCCTATAGGAATGCATCAAAGATGAATCTTTCTTAGATATAATCCACAACTTTCTAACTAATCAAATAACAACAACTAAGGGAACTACGTATAAAGACACTCTCAATACTTTCCCTACTCAGAGAGGGACTTGCTCCCCTACAAATTCTCTTGTTTTTAATTTAGAGTATACTTGTAATGATAAGATGATTAGTTTGATAAAAATATAGAGATTAAATGATAATGATAACATGATAGGATGTAAAATATTATAAATATTTAATATCAAATTTTAATATAAATTTTAATGTTAAAATTTTATTGGAAAGCAAATTAAAAATATATATTTTTATTTTATTTTTCAATATAATATTTTAAATTTATTTTTAGAAATAATTTGGTTTTTTTAATTTATATTTTAAAAATAGATTTTTATCATGAAATAATCCAATTTCAGAAGAAAAAAACTATTTTATTTTTTATATTCTATTTTTAAAAAAATTAATGAAAAGATATATACTCTAAGAGTCACTTTTTATTTTTCACTTAACTTCAAAATTTCCAACATATTTACTTTTATTATAAGTCAAATTAATTTTTATCAAAATTTTCAATAAAAAAATTATTAAATTTATTAAGTTAATTTTATAACAATTTTTTCCCTTTATTAAAATTAAAAAATAATAATAATAATAACAAAATTCAAGTAGTTTTTTAGTGTGGTTATTTGGAAAGTTTGTTGGTTTATTATTCGATTTAATGTCTAGAATCTTGCATGGATTCATTGAAATCATAAGTTTCACAAGTGTGACTCTTTGGAAAGTTTTTTGGTTTATTTTTGGATTCAATTTGTCTAGAATCCGGAATCATTGAAATCACAAGTTTGACAAGTAAACTCTTCACAATAGAAGTGCTCCAATAATTCTTGAGAGTGTTGAATCTATATATGCAATCAAAAAAATTCGTTTAAACAACACAAATCAATATTTGACCACAAATTTTTTCACCAAATTCATACCTTAAATCCACGCCTTAAATCCACGGAAAACTCCAAAAAAATACACTTAAAACCTATACAAACGTAATCGGAAATAAAGTTCAGTTCTTTTATTTTATCCTCTCACCATGGTGTGAATATAACCTTGGCACACTTTACATCATGTTAACACATCATGTTAAAGTGTTAGGTATGGATGAAAATATAAAATATAATGAAAAACGATCAAAATGGTTACGTGCACAAGAAAGTTATGAAAGTCCCTATGGAGAGGAAGCACCCCGAAATTAAGAATATTAATTTTTTTTTTAACAATATTTATTATTATTTTTAAGAATATAAAATATTATTTTTGTTTTAACTATATTATTATTTTATTTTTTATAGGTAAATAATTTTTTTATGATTGTTTGTTTAAATATAAATATCATGTTTATGTTTATATAAATGATAAGTTTTTATTATTCAATTTTTTTCATTATCAAGTCTATATTGTTATTAATGAGTAATTATATTTAAAGATATAAATAATGGTTGAATATTATCCGAGATAAGTTTAGTTTTATTAATTTTTAGAAAAAATTTATATTAACTTTTTATATTAATTTTTATTTTCTAAATTTAAATTTTTGTGATTCTATATTAAATTAAAAAAAATTATTTTTTTTGTTTTTTTTTTTATGAGAAATTTTTCCAATACGTTTTTTACTTTAATTTTTTTTTTTTTATTTCATTATGATATTAGTTCTCTATAAAAACTATAAAGTGTGTTAGCATTTATATATTAATAAAAAAATTAATTTTATATTTATAAGTAAATACATAAATTATGACTATCTAGAATTTTTTGGTTAAAAATTATATGATATTAATATTTGTATATGTTATAACACCTATACAAATTTATGAATTAATAATGAAAGAATATATTAATCTATAGTTAGGTAAGTTATAAGAGAGTATTGGTTTGTTTTGGGCTAAAATCAAATATATAATATTTTATATATGTTTAGAATACATGTACAAATTTATGAATTAAATAATGAAATATTATATTAATTTATAGTTATGTAAGTTATAAGAGAGTATTGGTTCAAATACAAATTTAGAGGGTCAAATCGTTATATTGAGGTGGGTTATTTATCTTACAAACAAAAAGATCTAGTACAAAAAATATGTTGTTATGCTTCATTATAACCTTAAAATTAGATTAAATTCTATAAAAAAGACTAATATGAAAAATAGCTCCACATAATATTGATTTATAAACAAGAGAGCTTTAAACACAACCATTACTTTAAAGCTAGATTATTGTTATTATTATTTTATTTTTTTGTAAGCAAGGAGAGAACTTAGTATTACAAAAAATGATTTACATAGAGTACAAGCTGAGATAAACTGTAGAAGCTTGTGTTCACTCGAAGATGTCTGGAAAGTGCTTATTTTTGTCTGAAATGCATAGGTGGGGGACCATTTTCCCTTAGTTGTGAAATCAAATGATCCCTTGGAGGATACATGAGAAAATTTGGGACAATTTAGAGCATATTTATTGCAAAAATGATGTTGACTAGAAGGACTAGAATAACTAAGATAATTATGCAAATTGAGAAAGGGCAGAGACATATATAGCCTAATGAGGGACCTATTCATGATGTTTTCCTGGCACTGGAATATCTTGAGGTTGACACTGCTTGGCTTTGGCTTTTTTATCTTGCTCCAACATGTCCAGGTAAGCAAAAGGATCATCGTATCCCTCTGGTATCCAAGGAGGATTCTCGCATTCAATTACACAGCAATATGAGCTTACTCTAAGCTAAGAGGATTCTCCAATGGTGGCTTGGGCTGCGTTGTTGCCGCACTAAAGTTGGCTATCAACCTTTGGCTTAGGCTTCTCACTAGATGGAGAGCCACTAAATTTTGTGGCACCTTTATCCTTTTCCTACACCACTGGAGGGTCTGGGATAATAGGAATGGCCCAATGGATAGAAGAGTTAATTGAAGTCGAACTCTCCACTGCATTGGTGGACGTTGGAGTAAGAAGCACTAAAGGAAACTTGATGCCAATTGTGTTTGAAATATTTCATAGTGAGAATCGAGTGGTGTTGATATTGATGCTAACCTCCTTCATATTGCGAGTAGCTCTTGCCTTGGATTCTTCCATGGTTTAAAGGTGGCGCGCTAACAAGTTTTATCACTACCCAATTCCCATATCCTAAACGCAGTTGCTCCTCCTCCTCCATTGCTGCAACCAGATGGAAAATGTGGGGAGGAATATCATGGTTGAAGAGCTCCTCCTCTTGGCAATGCCAAGGAGGGAGGCCTAGTCATCCTCACCCTCTTCCTCCACAATGAGCTCTTCTCCTTTCACAAACCATGTATGCATTCCTGCTACAATGTCGCCTAGTGAGAAAGAGTTTGGTGGTTTTGTACATGTTATCACTCAGGTTGTCCCTAGGCTCCTCATAGGGATACGACCGAGGTAACCACAAACCAATCTTTGGATTGCAGGTTCTAGCCCACCTGCAATCAGAGAGGGCTCTCTCTTTAATGATTCAACTTTGTTGATGATTTTAGGCTAGCTTT
>APFE030251320.1:0-15956 GCA_000404065.3 Pinus taeda
TCTCTAGCCTTATTACATATCATAATCGGCGGAGCCCCAGGCTCGCACCTATTGCGATATGTGACAGCTTAGACCCAAGGGTATTTATAGACCCCAACACATAATTTTTGAGGTTCAGCCAAAGTGATCGAGGAAGAATTATTAGTGTTTTCTCATGTTTTTCAAAATTTGCTATATAACAGAGGATTAGGTTTTTAGTGTAAAAGGTGGGCCTGTGGAGTCCCGATAGTGCAGTTGTGCATTGGGGCAGTGGAGGGCATGGGTCATATGACTCAGGAAGAGGCTGATACCTGATTGTGATGAATGGAGGCCCTCGAAAACTATGCCAAGCCTATAGGTTGAGTGGGAAATTGTATGATTGATTGAGTATCAAGGCATAAATCCTATCACACTTATTGCGTGGTTTTATAAAATGAATAAAGGTAGAATTTGCGTTTGATTGAGAATTTTTGCTCTATTGTCCACAATCATCAAGCTAATGATGTCTATCCTTGTAGGTGAGAAGTAAAGGATGCAGAACGTGATTCGAAGGGTCGTGTATGCAGAAGCGTTGCATTTAAAGAATTTGACCGCAACCCCACGCATTGCCTGTTCAGGACACTAGCAAAGTTGTCCCAGTCTCCATTGTGGGAAGGAAACATACAGTTGCCCTTCTCACCAACACCTGTTCTCCTCCTCAGGAAATGAAATGAACCAACCCATCCACTACTAGTCTTGTTAAACTGAATGTGATTTAGTTTCATGGTTAACTTGTGAATGGTCTCTGATTTGAAAGTAAATTTAAAATCAGTTGCAGTTTTAATTCAATAAAAGAATGTAGATTCCTATATGAGTGATTAGATTGAAATTTAGTTTTAAGACAGTCTTGTCCATTTGTGAATTCAGTGGTTGATTCATTTGGACATGAATCTACGCATGATGTTTAACATTCTTTATCACGCTCCTGCTTAACATATATATGATGTTTAAACCTCTGTATTATGCTTCTTTAGGATAGATTAGGATAACTAGGACTATATTAGAGTAGTCAGAAGTAGTAAAGATAGGATTTAATACATAATGGTTAGCTGTTTCATTTTGTTGAATTAATTGAAGTCTTCCTCCCGGAAGCAATCTTTCAACATGTTCAAACAGTTCACAGGGTCCTTCAAAACCTATTGGAGCTAGCCATTCCAAACAGAAGCAGGTCTAATTGGGGCTTGCGATCGGGTTAGTTCCCCTTGTTGGCATAGTGAACATTTTTCATGTCAACAAATTGGCGCTAGGAGGAGGGCCTAAACCGCCCTCTCCAGCTTTTCAAGATTTCATCTATAAGTGCCGCACATGGATTCAAAAGGATTAATGTATGGATCATAAAGGTTGGAGAGATCCTACCACACATGTGAAAGAACATCATTTTGAAGAAACAGAGATCCCTCTAAGTCTTGTTTCTAGGTCACCCAAGGAAGAGAGACAGTGGGAGTATCCTTTCACTCAGGAACAACCAGTCAGAGCACTTACTCAAGCTTACACTTATTCCCTCTCTTAGCTTCCCATCTTTCACTCTTTACCTCCGACAACTAAGAGAAATCCAAGGATCTTTACCCTGAGCGAAGACGCATCAGTAGCCACTTCTCTTGAAGACACTGTGCTAGAATCCTTGCAAAGTATTCACACCCCTTCAAAAGAAATTCCTGAGGATTCACCTTCTAATGGTAACTCCCCTCTTGATTTTGAGAATCCTAATGAAGAAGCCTCCAACCAAAATTTCGCTATTCATAGTATGCCCAATGTTCCTCCCCCAAACGGGAATCAACCTCCACCTCCTCCTCTAGGTGGGAATCAACCCCCACCTCCTCTAAGAACACTCCCTCCCCGGCTTGCATGGGATGTTGTAGCGGTACCTAGGCAACAACATTCCTTACCCAAAAATATAGAAAGAGTGTTACCTAATTTTGACCCTGAGTGGGGAGATACAATTGATAACCATATTCACTCTTTCTTCCTAGCCTTGCACAGGTTGGGGGTTGTCTATGAAGATGTGGTGTTCCACCTATTCTCTTTTACATTGGCTAGTCCAACGTCCACATGGTATTTTAGTTTGAGAATAGGGTCGATTATCTCTTGGGATGCTTTTTAGCAGGCCTTTTTAGACAAGTTTGGTCATGACAAAACACCTGCGGCCTTAGTTTTAGAATTATCCCATCTAAAAATGGAAACCAAGGAGAAGGTTAAGGATTTTAATATTTGGTTCAACACCTTGTTCAAAAAAATCCCAATTACCGCTAGACCCACTAAAGAGGTGCTAATAGAATTATATATCTCTTCTCTCCCTGTCCCTACATCAATGTAGGTTAAAAGGAGCAATATGCAAACCTTACAAGGTGCTATTGATGAGGTGGTGAAAGTTGAAAATGAAATGATCAGCCTCATAGCATGCCACCCCACAACTGGAGAAAATAAAGCCCCCCAGACATTCAAGAAGAATAATGGAAATGATAACAAAGGGGTTGAAACAAAAGACAAGGACACCATGAATGTGGAGGGGTTGCATTAGATCATTAGAAAACTTACGAACGTAGTCATTAATATGAGAAGGAATCATGGAGAGAGTATTAGTGGCAAGGGAAGAGATTATAGTAACAAAAAACCTTTCCAACCTTTCTACCAGAAGAAAATAGAAGGTGGCCTTGGTCAGCTTGCATTGCCTACACCTAACGAAGGGGCTTTAAACACAGAGGAATTGGCTCTGATTAGATCACTCCTCAATAAAGAAGAACCCATATTGGAGCTCAAACCAGAACAAGGAAACGAGGAAGGATACCAAGTATAAGCACCCTCAGATGAGGAAACCCAAATTAATGTGTTGTGGAATTTCCATAGTGATGAAAATGATGACGAGGGAGATAACACTACAACAATCAATGCTAATGAAATCCACATGCACAGTAAAGGGCCACTTCGAGGTGCGACAAAGCCTTTAGACCAAATGAAGAAAGATGTTCACCCTATGAAAACATCCACCCCAAGAATTCTAGCTGACAAGAGTGGGCCTGACAGTCCATCCTAGAATACCCCGGTTGCAAGTCACCGGAGAAAGAAAACGCATCTCCCACTGCAACGAAGGCTACTCAAAATGGTAAAATATGACTTAAAAATGGAAAAGCATGTATTTTTACTCTATTTTACCCTATTTATAACATTGATTATAATATTGTAGTTGATCTCAAGAAGTCTCGAGCCAATATCACGTATTTAGACTTGTTAAAATTAACGTACCAAAGAGATTTGTCACTGAAAGCTATGAATGAGCGGAACTGCAAAGCTCCCACCACCTCAAGCACCCAAACCAAGAAGCCAATGTCCAAACTTGTTATTACCTCTAGCGCAACCCAAATACCATCAGCTATGGAGGCCACATTATCCAAAATGAATCAAAAACCCCAAGATGTCAGCGCAGCCATGATAAGGAGGAAATCGAAATCTATGACCCCACCATTCCTCATTACGTTTGAAATTCTCAACATGAGCATCTGTAACTGCTTAGTAGACTATGGGGCCTCATCCACTATTATGCCTTACGTTGTTGCTAAAAGATTGCAGGCCATACCTAAAAAAACTAGAACTCAAATTATGCAATTAATTAGGAAAAATGTGACAGTGATTGGAGAATTGAAGGATGTGTTGATTTGGATGGCTACTAAACCACAGTCCACTCTAGTCTTTTATATAGTCGTAGTCGATATACCTATGGCCTATGGAATGCTGCTTAGCAGGGACTGGTCAGCAAAATTGGATGGATACTTCTCGATTGATTGGTCCCATCTCTTGCTGCATTTGAAGGGTAAGGGTGATATGATGAGAGTCAATAGGGAAATATACATGAAATATGTGGTAATAGAACTAAATGGTCCCAATGAACCTATAATGTTTACCAACTCCATCCTTGGGAACTATAGTTTCAGTGTTTATAATACAGAAACCTGTTTTGGAGAGTTTCACACAGAAACCATTGAAGAAATTTTGACACACACATAGTTGGAAATTCCCTTCCACAACCCAACTGGAGAGCTATCTTGTATTGTAGTAGATAATAGGACCAATTTCTTAGATAGTAGTTTAGTTGATGTAACATTGGATGGAATATTTTGGACACTCTATTTTGACAACTCTAACTACCATGAAGGTGCTGGTGCTGGAAGTATTCTCATTGACCCGCAGGGGAACCAACATCTAATGGCCAGCTGGTTGGAGTTCGCATGCACCAATAACACAGCGAAATATGAGGGCCTGCTGCAAGGCCTGAAGAAAGCCATTGGTATGAATGTGAAAAATCTTAAGGTTTTTGGTGACTCACAGATAATCGTATATCGGGTGAGGAAAAGGATACATTACAATTCTCCACACCTGGTGAGGTAGCAGTATGAGGTATGGGATTTAATTGACAATTTTGATTCCTTTAATATTACATACATACCTCAAGGCCAAAACCAAGATGTTGATCTGATGGCTAATATGGTTGCTAAACTTTTGCTTGATTTTAGATTGAAGAAAAGTAAATGTTCTTTTGAATTTATTTTCAGACCGTTCGTGCCTGATAACATCTCTAATTGGTAGGTTTTCAAAGATGATGAACAAGTCCTTGAGTTCCTACACAGTGAGAAGACATTCAAGAGTGTAGCATTGATGAAAGGGAGCATGAAAAGCTTATGAATGAAAGGGAAGATGAGGAAAAGGATCAGCGCAATGTGATTCCAAAATCAATGGTTAGGATGGAGCACTTGTATGACTTGCATGATAAAGTCAAGAAACCTACTAACTGCAAAACAAACAGCTCATCCATGAAGTATGAAATGGTCAACCTTGGGACCGAAAAAGACCAAAAAATGCCAATCTAGGCCTGGGGTGCTCTCCACAAGAAAAGGCTGCATTTGTTAAACTATTTAAACAATACAAGGATGTCTTTGCATGGACATATGAAGACCTAAAGACCTTTGATACCAGTATTATATAGCATCTGATCCCTTTGGAAAAGGAGGCCAAGCACTACCAACAAAAGCGGCATAAGATGCATCCAAGCCTAGAACCATTGGTGAAGAAAGAACTAAACAAGATGTTGGATGCTAAAATCATATTCCCAGTCAGACACACCTATTGGGTGGCCAATCTCATGCCAGTGAGAAAGAAAATTGGAGACATCAGGTTATGTATTGATTGCAAAAACCTGAATAGAGCCTCTCAAAAGGACAACTATACGGTCCCTTCTATGGAACACATCCTTCAGAACATCTCGAGGTATGAATGTTGTCCCTATTAGATGGGTTTTCAGGATATAATTAGGTGTTGGTATCAGATGGGGATTAGCTTAAGATAGCCTTGAACACCAAATGGGGCACCTACGCATACTGAAAAATGCCTATTGGGCTCATTAACGCAAGTGCCACATTCCATAGGGTTATGTACATAGCATTCCAAGGGATGATGAACATATCAGTAGTGGTGTACATGGATGACATTATTGTGTATTTATATCGTAGAAGGGATCACATTTATCACCTGAGGCAGATTTTCAAAAGATGTTGAAGGTATAGAATTTCTTTGAATCCAAAGAAGAGCATCTTTGCAACCACAAAGGGGAAACTACTGGATCACATCCTTTCTAAAGACGATATTGTGATTGATCCTAAGAGAATACAAACCATCATGAGAATACAACCCCCAGCTAACAAAAAGGCCATGCAATCCTTTTTTAGGAGGATTAATTTTGTTAGAAGGTTTGTCTTAGGCTTTGCCAAAATAATGCACCCCTTACAACTAATGATGAACAAAGATGTTGCATATAAATGGAGCGATGAAGGCAAGGAAGCATTTTGATGAATCAAGGAAGCCATTTCTCAAGCTCCTGCACTAGTCAACCCCAATTTCAGCAAAGGATTCTTCTTATACACCTTAGCTTCCGACCTTTCATATGCCGTAATTCTCACTCAAAATTATGATGATGGCAATGAATTCCCCATTTCCTACATGATTTTGAATCTCCATGGAGTGGAATTGAATTACCCAGACATGGAGAAATAGGGCTATGCATTTTTCAAGTGTGTTAAAAAAAATTTCCTTTATTTGCTGAAAGCAAAGACCAAAGCCATCGTGCCCCATCCTATTGTAAGAGCCCTCTTCGTATAGAAAGAAATGGGTGAGTGAAGAGGGAATTGGATAATCTCCCTTCAAGAATTTGACTGGGAGATAAAACCAGCATGGATAGTGTGAGGGCAAGGACTTTGCAGGCTAGTGATAGAAACCTTAGCAAACCAAAAGGAGGCATCTAATGAATCAGGAATGGTGAGCCTACAATATACACAAAGGGAGCTTAGGGAGGAGCTCTTATGGAGTAACGAAGTGTTGATGTATGAGCGGGAAGCATCTGAAACCTTTTTGGACCCTTAGTCATGGTACGACAACATACGTTTCTATCTAGTGTGGGATTTGTGTCCTGAACACATGGGTGCATCGCAAAGGAAAGCTCTCAAATTAAAATCCAATCTGTATCATTTGGCTGGCAACATCTTATATAGAAAAATCATGATTGAATTTGGCTGAGGTGTTTGGAGAAATATGATGCCAACCATGTATTGAAAGAAATGCATGACGACCCAGCAGGTGGTCACTATGGTGGAGAGACCAGTGTTCACAAAATATTGAGAGCTAGATATTATTGGCCCACAGTGTTCAGAGACTCACACACCTATGATTGCAAATGCAAGGTGTGCCAAACCACCACAAGATGAGAAAGAAGGCCCGTTGTTTGCCTCAGACCTATCATGATTTAACGACCGTTCTAGCAATGGGGCCTATATATCATAGGGCAAGATCACTCCAAACTCCTCACAATAGCACAAGTACATACTCGCATCGAATAATTACTTCACCAGATGGATTGAAGCCATCGTAATCTGGAAGATGAACGAAGATGAGGTAATATCATTCATTGAGAAATTCATTGTCAACAAATACGGCATCCCTAACGCCCTCATCTTTGATAATGCTTCTTATTTTTCATCTCTGAGACTGACTGAGTTTTCCATTGATAAGTCAATCCACATAAAATATGCAGAAAACTATTATCCCTAGGGAAACAAAGTTGCAAAGTCCTCCAAGAAGAACCTTATCCACATAATCCACAAGGCAGTCGCTGATAACCAGAGGATCTAGCACAATGCCTTAACAAATGCCCTTTAGGCCGATAAGGTCACCCCTAAAGTGGCCTTGGGAAACTCTCCATACTTCCTATTCTATGGAAAGGAAGCCATCTTGCCCCCAAATGCTGCCCTTCCATCTTTAAAGCTTTCCCAAGCTTCAAGAGCAACCCCTTCAGCCCTATTTCAAGAAAGGATCAACCAACTAATGAAGCTGGAGGAATTAAGGGATAGAGACAGAATTAAATTTAGAAATGATTGTAAAAATATGGTTTGATCATCATTTGGCAGGAGATAAATATTTGCAAGTGGGTGAACTAGTTCTGAAATGGGACAAGCTGAGTGAGCCAAAGCGTCAACATGCAAAATTCTAACACCTATGGCTAGGCCCATTAGAAGTCGTTGAAAAGATTGGTCAAGGGACTTACAGGTTGAAAACATTATAGGGGGAGACTAAAAATCTCCCTGTTAATGGCTAGAATTTGAAGAGATACTTCCAGTAGCCACTACATTGGTGGTTGCCTCCTAAGTAGGTTAGAGTTCATTTCCTTTTGCTGTTAATTTAGCTTTATTTTTGTCCTTTCCATTGTTTCTTCCAAGTCTGTTTGCTTTCTGTTTTGAATTACATTCCTTTTTGGCCAGCTAATTGTAGACCTCTAGTCTCATTCTACCATTAAGATTTTCCCTCATTCACTAATCTCAACCTTTCCCTGCCTCATAAGCTTGCAGATGATTTTGCTGTTCATTAACCCATCATTTCCTTGCAAACCAAACCGAAACACCTCTTTTACATTTGTTGGGGAACTGTGTGAGATCTGTTGATAACTTGAGCATCAAGAACATGTAGGGGCACTTTTATAAAACAAAGAATGTGTAACTACCACTTGAGTAGCATGGAGGAATGTTGCATTTAAATAAATCCCACTCAGACCTAACCTATACTTGATTGTAAGGTTTACAGTCATTCTCCATTGGTCCCATCCACCACATTAAATGGTCCAATATCTGTTACTCACAGGTAAACCACCTTTCATGGGCTAAGCTCACTATCTCATACCCTGTGGAAAATCTAATTGTGCTCTAGTCCTTGTGCCTGAAAGTAGAAGGACTTATCTAAAAAGAAATGAAATGTCAAGTCCTTGTGCCAATTTGAAAGGACAGGTTGTTTAGGAAGCCAGTTAGAGTAAGGATTGTTTCTCGGCTTAGAGTAGCGATTCACACAGCAAGCCCAACCTTGCTTAAACAGTATAAAAATATGGCATGATCCATGATTGCACCCCATTAAATCAATACGTATAGCACTGAAATTCTCATATGATGTGCAAGAAAAACATGTCTACATCAAGCTTGATGAGCAATAAAGAGCTCAGGTACACACCTAAACAGGTATGGACAGACTAGTGCTGGCGCCAAAGGGATTTGTGAAAGTGGGAAACAGGTAGAGGAAGGTAAATAAACCCCATAATACTGCCATTTGAAAATGCCTGTCAAAATCATATCAGCAAGTAGAAGCTATTTTTCTCTATCCCCTTTGAAGCAATAATGTTTAAGTGGAACCCATGCTTATCCATCTGTAAAATATGCATTTCAATTTTATATTAAACACCCTTATATTCTATCTACTCCAAGGTTTATTTGGAAACAGAGATAACTGGTTCACCTATTGGTTCGCCATTTGTTGTGGCCATAACCACCACCCTATTAAAAACTTTCCTTGATAGGAATTTTGAATGGGCCCCCCTATAAGTTGATATTGCACTCCTCTGAATGATCTGTCCAATCCCAAGTATTTTGGCTCTCTGCCAAGCCAAACCTTTAATTTTTAAATGGTCAAGACCCCCTTTGATAAATATCTATGGCATATTTCATTCTTGACCTGGCTTAGCCCTTCATTCATTCCCTTCATTAGACTTTTCAATCTTCATATGCATTTCTAGTATTTCTATGCCTGCAGTCATAATCACTCAACCCTCACTATGGGCATTTGTGAACTTAATACACAAAACCCATCATGGCATCATTGTCATGTTATAATCTCTTTACAGAGAAAGCCCTTCGCATAACACATGCCATAAGGGTTCCGAACCCAATCACATTATAAACCACAATATACATATTTTTGGGTCCAAAAACCATGTCGCATATCACAATCGACCTAAGTCCAAGACATATGCATACATGGCATTCTTCTTCCCTCTAGACCCAACATCCTTATCAGCCGGAATACATATATTTTCGGGTATGGTTCCCAATCACTCATCGCATATCAGCAGAGCATGGGATATATAGTTAGCAGGGAGGAAAAAGATAAACCCACTGTTGATTATTAAACTAGGCATATTTATTTTCAAATCTGCCACAATGGCCATACACAAGTTTTCGTTTATGCCATTGTGTGTCCAGAAAAACATTATAGTCAGGGTTTTCCAAAGGGAAAGGCAACTGTGCAGACTCAAAGGGATTTATGAACCTTAACATATATGTGCTTTGGGTCTGCAGGCTCATCGCATATTGAATATTGGTGGGAGTCTAGGCCTTATACATACTATGCACAACGATATAGCGGACCCACCAACCTATCAAATGCAATGTATATATTTTTGGGTCTGCAACCTTATCACATATCACAATTGGCGAAGCCGCAGGCTTGTGCCTATTGCAATATGTGATAGTCTAGCTGATGATATTTATAGATCCAAACACATAACTTTTGAGGTCTGACCTAAGCGATCGAGGTAGAATTTTTAGTGTTTTCCCTTGTTTTTCAAAATTTGCAATATAACAAAGGATCAGGTTTTAAGTGTAAAAAGTAGGCCTGTGGAGTCCCAATAGTGCAGTTGCGCATCGGGGCGGTGGAGGGCATGAGTCTTGTGACTTGGGGAGAGGTTGATACCTGATTGCGATGAAACAAGGCCCTCGAAAACTGTGTCAGGCCTATAGGTTGAGTAGGAAATTATATGATTGACTGAGTATCAAGGCATAAATCCTTTCACACTTATTCCATGGTTTTATAAAATGAATAAAGGCAATGTTTTCATTTGATTGAGCATTTTTGTTCTATTGTTTAGAATCATTAAGCTAATGATGGCTATCCTTGTAGGTGAGAAGCAAAGGATGCAGAAGGGGATTCAAAGGGGATTAGGAAATGAATCGAACCAGCCGTTATGCCTTCTATGTGCCAGCAGTCACACTAATGATCCTATCAATGTGTACTCGATGGGCTTATTTGGAACAATGGGAAGATAAAGAGGCAGGGTGACCTTGGTTAGTCGGCAGTTTTGCCAAACTACCACAGCAGTCGAGACTGATCTGCATAATGAGAAGAGGGAATTGAAAGAGCATGGAAGGTGGAGGGTCGTTCAGAGGCTGCATAAGCATTACCTCTGAAGAGGAGAAAGGGCTTTGGATTTTCAAAACAACAGTTTTACCTTATTGTGAATGAGGAGGACTATTTCCAGGGGAAGAAGGAGCATTTAGTTTCAGACTTATTGTATTGTTTTCAATTAGAGTGTTGTTACTGGCATGAATGTAAATGTGATTTATATTTATGCATATTGATGACTTACAGTCCACTATTAGTCTTGTTAAACCGAATGTGATTCAGTTTCATGGTTAACTTGTGAATGGTCTCCTATTTGAAACTAAAATAAACATCAGTTGGAATTTTAATTCCATTGAAGAATGCAGATCTGTATATGATGGATCAGATTGGAATTTAGCTTTAATACAATCTTGTCCAGCTGTGAATTCAGTGATTGATTCATTTGGAATTGAATCTATGCATGATGCTTAACCTTCTTTATCACGCTCTTGCTAAACGTATATATGATGTTTAAACCTCTGTATTGTGCTTTTGTAGGATAGATTAGGATAGCTAGGACTAGATTAGAGTAGTTAGAAGTAGTAAATATAGGATTTAATACATAATGGTTAGTTGTTTCATTTTATTGATTTAATTGAAGTATTCCTCCTCGAAGTGATCTTTCGACATGTTCAAACAGTTCACGGGGTCCATCAGAACCCATTGGAGCTAGCCATTCCAAATGAAAGTAGTTCTAATTGGGGTTTGCAGATGTGTTAGTTCCCCTTGTTGGCATAGTGAACATTTTCCATGTCAACAGGTCCCTACCATGGCATTTTGTGTTTTTATTTCTTCTTTTTCTTTTTTTCTTTTTTAAAGACACATGGGTCACCTCAAAGGATGTTTTCAACATATTTTCCTTCCCCAGGTGCCTCATGGGAGTTTTTCACCCATGGATATTTTTATTTTCCTTTTTCACTCTTGGGCTACCTCGATGTCACTTTCAACCCAAATGTTTCCATCAGGTGCCTCATAGAGGTTGTCACCTAGGTCCCTTATTATTTTTTCCTTTTTTTTCATCTTTCTTTTTTTCAAAAATAAAAAGACTTCAAGAATTTGGTGAGCTGGAAGTTGAGGCACATCGAAGAACATTTACTTCCTTACTGATGGTACCGATGAACTCTTCCTTTGATAGAAGTATTTTATAAGCATTCAACCTATATCCATTGATAAGCAAGGGGATAGCTTCTTGATCAATGGTCCTTATTTGCAAAACCCCATTGTCATGGAACTTTTCTATTAGGTATGGACCAAGCCACCTAGTCATCAATTTTCCATTGAAGTCCTTAAACCTGCATTCGTAGAAAGGAGCCCAATATCCTTCTTGAAAACCTCTGTATTTTTTGTTTTTTTCATGCCAAAACTTTCTTTCTACTTGAAACAGTTGTGTGTGTAGGAGGACCTGTATCCTAAATTCATCTAAACCATTGAGCTAGAGAAGGCTCTCTTTTTGTGCCCTTGTAACATCCAAATCCAACTACGTTATTATTCTTAAAGTGTTGTGATCAAACTCAATAGACAGAGGAGCTTTCTTCCCATAGACCAAGTTATAAGGGGTGAAGCTAGTGGTTATCTCCCAGGTTGTATTATAGGCCTAAGTGGCCTCCACTAGTCTATCAACCCAATATTTTTTGTTTCTTCTCACAACTTTGGTTAGAATTCCTTCCAATTATCTATTAGTAGCTTCTACATGTCCATTGGCCTGAGGATGATAAGAAGTTGAATTCCTGTTTTTGATCTTACGCTAGCTCAACAAATTTTCAATCAGGTGTGATGTGAATTGAGTTGGATGATCACTGTATATCTCTCTAGGGTACCTAAACTTGTAAAATACAGTCTCGCTTAAGAACTCAACCACTTTCTCTTCTTTTCTACCTCGATAGCCTTGGTTTCATCCCACCTTATCAAATAGTTAGTGCATACAATTATGTACTCTTTCTGCCATAATGGTGGTTCAATGGGCCCAATGAAATCCAAGCCCCACTTGTCAAATGGCTCAAGAGTCACTTGAGGTTGCAGAGGAATTTCATCCCTAGGAGTAATTTTCCCCATTCTTTGGCACTGGCCACATCGACTCGTGTATCTTCTTACATCTTGGTGGAGAGTGAGCCAGTAGTAGCTAGCTTACAGTACCTTGAAGGTTGTCCTCTTGGCTGCAAAGTTAGATCCAAAAGGACCATCGTGAAAGGCTAGAAGGATGTCAAAGAATTCCTCCTCCCTAACACATCTCCTTGAAATTTTAGATGTGCCTAGCATGAAGAGATTGACCCCAATCCAAGTCAATGGGGCTCTCTTTCTTATCATTCTGTTTTTTTTCCTTGGAGGATAGATTTGGAGGGATTTGTAAAACCACCAAGTTGTTGGATATTTCAACAAACCATGGAGAGAGAACTGAAATAGAAAAGAAATTCTCATCTCGGAGTTGATCATCAATTATTCCTTCCTCACCTGCAGGAATAGAAAGTCTAGACAAAAAAGTTTGCAACTACATTTTCTCTACCACGCTTATCAGTGATAATTGGATCAAAATCTTGTAATAAAAGAAACCATCTAATAATTATGGCATTCACATTAGGATTTTTCATCAAATATTTAATAATATCATGGTCAATATGTACAAAGGTTTTCTAACCAATGATGTAGTGTCTAAATTTATTCATGGAATGGACAATAACTCAAAGCTCTTTTTCAGTCACAATATATTTCATTTTAGCCTTGGATAGATTTTTTCTAATACATTAAATGTCATAAGGAAAATTTTCATCTATCTCTCCTAGAGCATTTCCTATAGATTTGTCAGAGGAATCATCATGGATGTAGAAAGGAAGAGCCGAATATGGGCCTCGGGGTATGGGTGCAGTAGTAAAATTGTCCTTTAAGGTTTCTAGGGCCTGTTGACAGCTTTCTGATAAAAAAAATTCAAATTCCTTGGCCAATAGTCCAAACAATGGTGAGGCTGCTTTGTTAAAGTCCTTTATGAATCTCCTATAGTATCCAGTTAAGCCCAAGAAACTTTTGACATCCCTTTGCTTCTGAGGAGTAGGGACCCTCTTTATGATAGCAATTTTATTTGCGTCCACTTGTAGTCCTTCCTAGGATATTGAGTGACCTAGAATAACCCATGCATTCATCAAGAACTCACAATATTCAGGACTAAGGGATAGTTATATTTAACGTAGTCCCCAAGTTAGAGAGAGCCTCCAGGAAATCACACCAATAGCGAATGAAATCATCCATATAGATTTCATCAGAGTCATGGACTAGCTCTGCAAAGATGCTTAGAACTACCCTTTCAAAAGTGGCAGAGGAATTACATAATGCAAAAGAAAGGACCCTATAAGAAAAGGTACCCGAAGGAAAAGTGAAGTTGGTTGTATCTTTGTCATCTAGGATAATTTGGATCTGATTATTACCACTGAATCCATCCAAGAAAGAGAAGAACTTCTTTCCTACAAGACCATCCAAAAATTGATCAATGAAAGGTAGAAGGAAATGGTCTTTTTTGGTGTCTTTATTTAAATCTCTGTAGTCCACATAGATCCTCCATTTTCCGTTCTTCTTTTGGACCAGAACTAGAGGAGACACCCACTCATTATCTAAGATGGGGTAAATCAACTGTGCATCCAACAACTTCTACAGTTCTTCTTTAATTGTGTGTTTGAGGGCTAGGTTCATTCTCCTCTGAGGTTGGTGCACTGGATTGCAACTTTCCTTGATGTAAATGTGGTGAGTACATAGCAAAGGGTTCCCTATCTTTATTTTCTTATAACTCCATGCAAAGGAATCCAAGTTCTCTCTAAGCATATCACATAACTCCTTTTGTTGATGTGCACAGAGACACGAGTTGATTTTGAATGTTTCAGCTCGACCAAATTTTATCATCGTGAAATAACTGGGACTTGATTCAGCTAGGAAAAAATCAATCCTAGGTTTATCTTCATCTTTCTTTACTAACACATCAAGAATCATGGTGTTCGGGAGCCAATTCTAAAGGATTTGATCAATCATGTCATCTTCATCAGGTTTCCCCCTCCTATAGTAGCATCTAGGGTATATATTGGGTAAGGTGTGGCATATTAGACTTCATCTTCCTCCAATTCAAATCATAAGGGCAAGGTATGCTCTAGATATGGTTGAGCATGAGGGTACAAGACTAATGTTTTGGACAAATCCACATTTTTAATGGTCATATTCCCAGCCGTACAAATTATGTAAGCATCAACAGTGGCTAGCGATGGCCTTCCAAGGATGACAAGATAGCCATTGAATTTAGTCTTAGGTTGGAGAACGAAGAAGAGAATAGGGAATTCCTAGGAATTAATGGAGACCATCACATCCTCAAAAACTCCTTCAGGAGCTACTGTGGATCTGTTTCCAAGTTGCAAGACTGTTGTGGTCTTTCGTAATGATTCTTGGAGATTCAGTTTAAGCATGGTCTCCTTAGTAATCATATTGATGGAAGCCCCGACATCAATCAAGGTATGGGGGGAAATGATACCATCAATGTGCACATCTACCATAGGACTTCGAGGGTCTAGATACTTCAGGAAAATCGCTCTCCCCAACATTAAGTCAGACAATTTTCCAATGAAATTAACAGTAGGGATGTATCTATTTCTCCTCCCAGAATTTTTGAAGAATTTCTCCTTCATTAACTTGTCATAGATGAGGATATCCTTGATATCTTAGAGTAGTGGGATTTAAACGCACAATTTCTTCATTTCACCAAGAAGTTTAGTCACTTATGGGGTGTGCTATCTAGGATTGATCAGTCTCTCAAGAAAAGGAGGTGGATTAGCTTGGGGAACACTCTCTTCCTTTACCTCCTCAACCTCCTCATGTGGAGATGAAGTTTGATTATCTGTAAGCACTATTCTAGGCCTAAGGTTGATTTCTTGAATTTCCATACCATAGATAAGGTAGGATCTCTCTCCACAATAGACTTGTTGTGCATGTTTGTTATTTGGGTTTGGATTTGTATGAGTAGGCATCTGAAGTTTCTTAGGTGGAACAGGGTGAAGGAGTTGTTGTTGAGATGGAGGTGGAGGTAGTAAGGTTGGAGACTGGTTGTATGGGGGCCTTCCCACATGTGATGGTGTATTCCACTGAGGTTGTGGGGGAGAATATGGCTAAAATGATTGATTCGTAGGTTGGCAATGGTATTGAGGTGCATAAGACCAAGGAGAAGGTGTCAACCATGAAGGATGAGTAAGAGGACACAAAAGGGGAATAGATGCATTTTTGTTTGGCTTGTAATATGAATAGGACACCCCTTGCATGCCATGATAGTATGGCTGAGGTCTTTGAGGCCTCCTTTCATTGATATAGAAGAGTTGTTCAGCCACACCTTCAGGTCCTTGATACACAACTTTCAATGTAGATAGGGAGGGGCACTTTTGTGTGGAGTGGTTTTCCTCACAAAC
>APFE030251332.1:0-12104 GCA_000404065.3 Pinus taeda
TTTGCAATTCGTATTTTGAGTCAAACTTGCAGTGCATCTGGGTGTGAGCGCAATTGGTCTGTCTTTGAGAGGATTCACACAAAGAAGAGAAACCGTTTGGATAAAAAACGGTTAAATGATCTAGTTTATGTCCAATACAACCTTCGGCTCAGAAGAAACCATTTGCTGAACAAAAGACCTGATTCAGATCCCATTGTGTTGGAAGACATTGATCCAACGTCAGATTGGGTAGTGGAGAGTTGTCCAGCAGAGTTTGATCCTAATGAGGATCTTGGTTTAGATTTAGATTTGGAGACATCAGCTGAAGTTGAACATGTTCAGTTGAATGCAAATCCACCAGCCTTAGTCTCACAGCCAGCAAGGACTCCAGTTGTAGGTGCTTCCTCTGCTCAGCCTGAGCCACGACAGAAGCGCAACCGCATAGCTACTCTATCTCAGCGTGCATCTACTGCAGTTGCACAGCCTGCTAGTGGTACCACTTCTACAGTTGCAGTTGGAGATGATGATGATGAGGAGGAGCCATGGGTAGGGGGCTCTGACTCTGATGATGATGATGATCCAGAGATTGATCGACATGATCTTGGCTCCTCTAGCAGTAGCTACTAGCCAGTAGCTGTAGTACTAGTACTGGAGTCTGGTCACAGTTTACTTTTGTTGTAGAGGCCATTTCTAGCCTCCTTGGTTATGTGTTTTTTTGTTTTGAGTCTTTGATCATGTATGACAGTTGACTATGTATTGCCATTGGGTACCATTTTGATATAATGGATTGGTTCATGAGCCTACTTTGATCATATGTTGTCTTCCATCTATATTATAATGCTGTGTGTTTGGAAACATGAATGAAAATCTTTAAAATTATGTGTTTTTATAAAAAATAAATATTTAATGTATTTTTTACAACGACTGAGTCATTGAAATCGAGCCGGCCGAGTCGATACCGAGTCGGAGTCGGAGTCGGAGTTGGAGTCGACCCTCGGCCGAGTCGGAGTCGGAGTTTTAAAACATTGATAATAAGTCAAAGTTTTGAGGAAATAAATGCAAAATTTCAAATTTTTAATATATTAAAAATGCATTTGAAATTTCGATGGATGAGATTAAAAGAGATTTTGATCTTCATCGACGGTCGAGATTAGTTTGACATGGATCACTTGAACTAGCCGTTGGCCATTTTTCCTTTAAATAGGGTGTCAGGGGTCATTTGAGATCATTCGATCTGTGAGTCTTGTGCTGAAGAAAGCTCTCTTGTAATCTTTTTCTTGTGCAATAAAGAAAGACTTTGGGGTTGAAATCTTGCGGGTGTTACTCTTCTGAAAATGCTGTAAGATGTTTCATTTTTCTGCATGATTTTAATTTCAGCCATTAATAATAGCTTTATCAAGAGTGATTTTAAACATAGGTATCTTGTTTAGTCACTAGGGTTTGAATGGTAGTAGAATTTCTGAATGTGATGGCAGGTATCTCCATTAGATTTGGATTTCAGTATTGTTTTTTCCCGCTATGTTGATGGTTGAAGTAAGCTGTGCAGGAAAATCTAGATTGTGAAGATCAACAGGCGTTTGGGGAAGTTCTCGGCTGAACTAGCCAACTCCCGAGAAGCACTTTTTTTTTGAAGAGCCTAGCCAGTTTTGATCCCGGGCTTATCATTTGAGTTTTTCTTCTGAATGCATGAGGGTTCATTGAAGCATTTCATAGTAAATCTAAAATTCTGAAAATATTTCTGTGGATTATTGACAAATCTGCTTGCTTAGAGTTGTTAATCTGTAGATATTGTAATTGTTTGATTGGTTTGTAGGGTTTTAGTTTTAATCCTTGCGTATATTATTTCTGGGTGTTTTGCTTTTGTTGTTACAGGTTTCAGATCTGAAGATATAATCTTGTTCTGAAGCTAGATCTAGGTCCTGGAGGGTAAGATCTGGCCTCAACATCATTTTTGCAGGGACAATCTTCAACGGGTTTTCATTTTTTCTGAAGAATGTCAAGGGTCTGTCCAAGCTATCTGCTTGCTGGGGTTTCATATCCGTGATTGAAGCTCCTGGATTGCTACCATCTTTCAGCTCTCTCCCTTATTTCTGTAAATCCCATCCATGGATAGGCTTCTGGCTGCACGTTGTGATCCGCAACTCCACTCACGCTGCCCTCATTGGTTCTCTCTCTGCCTGCTTGCAGCATTCCTCTCCACACCATAGAACTCCAGATCCATAGCGCATTGCTGCTCACCCCGCAGCCATCTCATCTGCGTCCCTACACGTTTTTCCTTCAGCGATTTCCCTCCCTTGCTGCCATCACTTCAACTCTCCACGCATTTGCGTGCTGTCTGTGCTGCCCATTCTTCTTGCGCGCTCCTCTAGAGCTGCATCTCCTTCCCTCTTCAACGTGTCCCGTAGCTCCATTCTCAGCCACCTGCAAAACAAAGAAATCCCTCACGTTGCCTTGTTCGCCTCTCACGATGCATGCAATCTTCAACCTTGCCGTCCACTGACCTGCAACCCCATTCACTCTGCCGCCCTCTCGCTCTCCAACCTGCGTCGAGCTCCTCCATACACTTGCATTCACACATATAACCAAAAAGAAAAACAAAAAAAAATCACGATTTCCTTTCAATCTTTTGTAGGCTGCACATATAAAAATTTTAGTTAAATATTTCATTTGTATTTTTGTTTCTTAGTTTAAATTAGCATTAGATTTTTTAGATTCTAGAATTTAATTAGCTTTATTTATTTTAAATTTCATTGGATTTAATCTTTAGTTTATTTTTTTAGTTTTGATTTTTCTGACTTAGAGTTGATTAATTATATACTATATATACAACATTAGTCTCCTTTTGATATCCTTTAGCATTTAGTTAGTTTAGTTTATTTTTTGGGTTGAAAAAAAAAAATAAAAATAAAAAAATATTTAAATTTTAAATTTTGAAAATTCCTTTTAAAGTCTTTTTTCTGTTGTGGTTAAATGAGCCTAAATGTTTATATCTGGAGATTAACTATTTGAATCTGGTTAGCATTTAAATTTCGTGGATGCTCAAAGTATTTGATTTTTTCTGGAAATTTAATTGTCGGAGCATGGTTAAAACGTTGTACGTTTATTGAATATCTTGCATTTGCTTGGGTTATTTAACTATAAATGATTGTTAATCGTGGAATTACAAAGTTCATATTTCTGCAGCTATTTAATCATTAACTCCATAAGGCACTGGTACATTAATTTTTCATGTGCTAATCTGCCTTGTTGTGTCTCCCAAGCCAGCTGCTTCTAGTTGGTGTTCCTTTATCCCATAGGGTCTACCCCCCTTAGCCTAGGGAGACGGCTTAAACGGAGAGATCGGGGATCAAGGTGACAGCTCCCGGTCTGAGCATTGTCGTGCTACTCAAACAATCTGTGTGACAACATTTTTTGGTGCTGCTACTGGGGATAGAGTTTTTTCTGTCCTTGGTTCCTTCGACATTCGTATTGTTTCTTTCCTCTTGTTCTTTCCTGTCCTTAGCTCCTTCCTTTCGATCTTTTCCGTGTTTCAGTTTTTGTCCGGGTGGCAACTCCACTTCATATATCATCTGCAAGAGTGTATACTAGAAGACATCCAAGCAGTTTGTGCAATCTTGCTCTTGATCCTGAAAGGGCTCTCAAGGTACGTTTACACAAACTCTTTTCTCGTACGCTTCTTGTTAACCTCGGACAAGAAGCCCTATCTGATTCCACTTCCTTTTTTCTAGCCCGGTCGAGCACGACATTATGGATATATATGCCCCTTGTGATTTTTCTAACATTCAAGGTTATCCCAATGATCTTCCAACACTTGGGATAGATAAATTGCCTAGCTTTCAGGGAAATAACACAATTAGCGCTAATTCACATCTGAAAGCTTTTAGTTTGTGGATGGCTAAGTACGCAAGGCCCACTGATTTCGATCATGAAGATGTTAGAATGACTCTTTTTATTCTAACCTTGGAGGGCGATGCTCACGACTGGTTTTCAGAAAAGTTTCGGAATTCATTTAATTCCTTACAATCGATCATTAATGCCTTTAAGGAAAAGTATGGAGATAAGAGAGAAGGATGACACCTCGTGAAAGCTATTAACGTAATAAAAAAGAGAGAGAATGAAACTGTTGAAGAATTTAACAAAAGGTTTAATGATATTATTATATTGACGCCTTTAGCCCTGAGCCTTCCTATGAGTTGAGATGCGCTAAACTTAATGATTATAGGGATTGCCAAGCCTTAGCCGTAGAGCTTGAAAAGGATAAGGCAGCATCTAGGAAGTCTGAAATCGCAGGTTTTGATAGGCATGCAACAAAAGTGAAAGAACCTAAAGGAAAAGAGGCTCAAGAGCCTGATAGTGAGCTTGTTCAGAAATTGCTCCAAAAGATCGAAAGCATGGAAATTAATCATACTAAGGAGATAGCTACTTTGCAGAATAAGTTGGTCCAAATGGAAAGAGCACAAACCCAAAATTTCCAACCTAGAAATATTAATAACATAAATAACAATTGGCGGTCAATCTAGTGAGCAGAGACCTCCTAATCCGCTTACTAGTTTGGTCAATGATGCTCCGCCTTACTGTCGGGTTTGTGATGCTCTTCATGAAGAGGACACTTGTCACATCGTTAGAAGAATTTTAGATAATGGAATGTTTGGGGCAGGTGATCAAATAAATGTAGTGGGTAAGGAGTTTCCTTTGTCTATGGACAATTGGATGGAGGTTAAGGAAAATAGTCATGACGTCATGAATCCCTTGTCAGCTTTTAGTATAAATAACCTTGAAAATGAAGATGATATTTTGGCTAAGTTATATGGCGAAAAACCTTCTCTAGAGCAAATCATTGAAATTGCTAGAGATAAAGGTTTGACCTATCAGAGAAGGGATAAAGATCAGAGCGGGAATCAAATTCCCCCTCGAACTTTTAACCCTAGTTTAAACTCTGGATTAGATGTCAATTTGGGAAGTTGGTTTAACAATGCAAAAATCTGGGTTCCTGTCTCCGAGATTGTGAAAATCCCTTCCCAAAGAGATAAGTTACTAAAAGCTATTCAAGGGCCTCAAGTAAATATTTCTCAACAGAAGGCCCCGAAAGTTGATTATCACGATGCTCCCATATATTTGCAAAGTTTAGATTCAAATAACAAAGATCACCAGCCTTTCTTTATCACCTTGTTGGTTAATGGCTATAAATTGAATAATTGCATGTTGGATTTTGGTGCATCAGCTTGTGTCATGACAAAGAGGGTCATGGAACAACTTAATTTAAGAGTTTCTAAACCCTACTACAATATGTGTGCCATGGATTCTAAGAAGATTGAAGTTCATGGTTTGATCAAAGATTTACAAGTTCATTTATCAGTTTACCCGGACATCATGATTGTTATGGACATTGTTGTTGTTGATGTGCCTGATGCCTGGGGTATGCTTTTATCCAAAAAGTGGGCCTCTGATCTAGGAGGAAGTGTTCAAATGAATTGGTCATATGCTATGATTCCTTCTCCTAGAGGTGATGGTTTTGTGAGACTTAATAGACAGCTTGAAAGGAAATTCCATGTTGAAGATCCTAAGAGACCTCATAACGAGATAATTAAAGAACAACCTGACATTGGGAATTACGCTATCATGTCTAATTTCATAATTCCTCCCGATGATAAGATTAAGGATCTCAATGATAAAGTTTGGTACATGTATTTTGATGGTCCATCGTCTAGGCGTGGTAAAGGTGCAGGAATAGTGCTTAAATCTCCCCTTGGTGACATTTTCAAGTTTGCTTATCGATTGGAGTTTGAAGCAACCAACAATGTCACTGAATATGAGGCTTTATTGTTGGGTCTTGAATTGGCAAAATCTTTGAGAATTAAGTTCATTAAGGGGGATTCTGATTTAATTATCATGCAGCTTAAAAATAAGTTTACATGTAAAAATCAAAGATTAAGGAATTATCGAAATGCTGTATTAAATCTCCCCTTGGTCACATTTTCAAGTTTGCTTATCGATTGGAGTTTGAAGCAACCAACAATGTCACTGAATATGAGGCTTTATTGTTGGGTCTTGAATTGGCAAAATATTTGAGAATTAAGTTGCTTAGCATTAAGGGGGATTTTGATTTAATTATCATGCAACTTAAAAATAAGTTTACATGTAAAAATCAAAGATTAAGGAATTATCGAAATGCTGTATGGGATACTATGGAACACTTTGATGCCCTTGACCTTGAAGCTATCCCAAGAGAGCATAACAGTTTGGAGGATAAACTTGCCGTAGCTGCTACTACCTTCCAGTTATTTGATGAGCTAATTAAGGATAAGATCAAAATGGTAGTTATATTTAGACCGTTTGTTCCAGATAACTTGGAGCATTGGCAAGTCTTTAATGATGAAAAGCAAGTGATTTGTTTTCTTGATAGTCCGGATGAGTTTGAAGATTTCCTGATAGATTCTGAGGAGGATGGATCTGTTAATCGTGAGCATATCATAAATCCTACTCCTAGAAATGTGGTTGCTTTAGAACAACACTTTGATCGGCATGATGCCACAAAGTTGAGAGAGGAAAATAAAATGGATCTAGGCGAATACCTCGAGATAAACATTGGTACTCCTGTGAACCCAAAGATTGTTAAAATTGGTAAAGGTACTAGTGTTGAAGAAAGAAAAAAGTTAATCAATTTACTTCACAAATATCGAGATGTTTTAGCATTTTCTTATGATGAATTGAAAGGCTATAGGGAAGATGTCATGGAACATACTATCCCCTTAAAAGATGAAAATGCTGAACCCTTTTCACCAGAAGCTTAGGTAGATTAATCCTAAGTTAGCCCCTTTAGTTCAAAAAGAGCTTTCAAAGATGCTTGCTGCAGGGATAATCGCTCAAACAAGGCATTCAACATGGTGTTCCAACCTGGTGATTGTTAGAAAAAAGAACAGTACGATAAGGCTTTGTGTTGATTTTCGAAATCTTAATCTAGCGTATAAGAAAGATAATTACCCTTTGCCAAATATGGAGACTCTGTTGCAAAGAGTAACCGGTTCTGGAATGATGTCATTATTAGATGGCTTTTCTGGGTATAATCAGGTATGGGTTAAAAAGGAAGATCGTCACAAAACCACATTCACCACACCATGGGGTACTTTCGAATACATTAGAATGCCGTTTGGATTAACCAACGCTGGGGCTACATTTCAAAGGGCTATGGATTATGCTTTCAAGGGTTTAATTGGGAAATTTATCGAAATTTACCAAGATGATCTTATTGTTTTTTCTAAGGATGGTATTAGTCATGTAAGTCATCTTCGGCAAGTTTTTGATAGATGTAGAGAGTACGGGATTTCTTTGAATTCGTCTAAGTCTGTTTTGGGAGTAATCGAAGGGAAATTACTTGGCCATATCATTTCTAAAGATGGCATCAAGATTGATCCTGAAAGAGTTGAGGCAATCCAAAAGATTCCTCTTCCCCACAATCTTAAGTCCCTTCAATCTTTCCTTGGGAAAACAAACTTTATTAGAAGATTTATTCCAAATTATGCAGAATAGCTAAGCCTATTTAGAGTCTTTTGAAGAAGGATGGAAGATTCATTAGTCCCGATTACTCCAAGGACTTCATGATTTTCTCTTTCGCCTCAGAAGATACCATTGCTGGTGTCCTGTTACAAAAAAATAAAGATGGTCACGAGCGGCCTATTGCCTTCATGAGTAGAGCGCTTCAAAATTCTGAGTTAAAATACCTTACCATGGAAAGGCAAGCCTATGCCTTAGTCAAGTCTCTTAAGCATTTCAAAACTTATGTGGGTTATTCTAAAATCATTGCTTTTGTCCCACATTCTGCTATTAAAGATATATTAACTCAAACTGATTTCTTAAGGACTCGCGCTAGGTGGGTTACTAAAATACGAGAATATGATTTAGAGATCAGAGCCACCAAGCTAGTCAAAGGCCAAGGCTTCGCTCAAATGTTGATTGAAGGTAATGAAAAGGCTCTTGGATTGGTTTGTCTTAATGATCTATCTTCGCCTGAGTTGCAAAGATTAGGAGAGCATGAGTGGTACAAGGACATTATTTATTACTTGTTAAATCTTACATGTCCTAACCATTTAGTCGCTCATAAGAGAAGGGCTCTTAGATTAAAAGCCACTAAGTATTGCCTCATGAAGGATGGCCTTGGATGGAGAAACCCTGAGGGCATAGTACTTAGGTGTGTGGATGAAATTGAGTCCAAGAAATTAATTTCTGAGTTTCATTCAGGATTTTGTGGTGGTCATTATGCTGCTAGATCTATCGCCCACAAAATTCTGAGAGCTGGTTATTATTGGCCTTCAATTTTTTCTGATGTGCATAAGTTTATTAGAACTTGTCAAGCCTGTCAACTGTTCACTGAGAAACAGAAGCTTGCTACCCTGCCCCTACAACCTATCATTGTGGAGGCACCTTTTCAGCATTGGGGTCTAGACTTCATCGGGAAGTTCCATGAAAATTCTAGCAATGGCTACTCATGGATTTTGACTGCTACTGATTATTTCACTAAATGGGTTGAAGCCATTCCTGCTAAGAATGCCACTAAAAGGGTTATTATGGATTTCATTGAAAATAATATCATTACTAGATTTTGTGTCCCTGCTATGATCACTATTGACAATGCCAAGGCTTTTAGTTCCTCAGAGTTTTCGTCTTTCTGTTTCAAGTATGGCATTGTCTTATCTCATTCATCAAATTACTATCCTTAGGGTAATGGTCTGGCTGAATCAAGTAACAAGAATCTCATAACCATTATCAAGAAGATAGTAGGAGATAATAAGAGATCATGGGATAGCAAAATCAAGTATGCTTTATCGGCAGATAGGATCACTAAAAAGAAAGCTACTGGTAAAAGTCTCTTTGAATTGGTTTATGGCTTGGATGTACCCTTGCCCGTGCACCTGAAATTACCAGCTTATCAGCTCCTTCAACATTTTTCTACTAATAAAGATGTTGTTCAAAATAGAATAGATCAGATTGTGGAGTTAGATGAGGCTCGTAGGACAGCTTTTGATGCTATATGTAAAAATCAATCTAACGTTAAGAAAAGCTTTGATAAATCATCTCAATCTAGATCTTTGCAGGTTGGAGATATGGTACTTCTTTGGGATCGCAAGAATGAAAAACCAGGAAAGCATAAGAAGTTCGACAGTTTGTGGCTGGGACCATATATTATTCGAGATATTGCAGGACTAAACTCATTCCACTTGAGCAGATTGGATGACGAACCACTTGATTTACCTGCAAATGGCTGGATGCTCAAGTTGTTCTTCAAAGATGATATCTGATGTCGTGGGGCATCTTCTGTATTGTATTTCTAACCTTACTCCTTGTCATTTGAGCATTTTATTTCTGTTTTAGGATTAGATTTACTTTTCTTGTTACTAGATAGTTAATAAATGAAGAGCTTATATCTTTCATGTGCTTAATGTTATATGATGATTTTTTGGATGGATGCTACTTATATTTTGTTGTGTATTGCATGAATGCAAATTCTGGATTCTCACATTCCTATAGTGCAGCAACGTGTTTCCAAGTAGAGCCAGATGTTGACCACTACGTGTCAACTACCCATTGCAGTCCCCCCTCTTTTTCGCAAAAAGGATAGCTCTTGATCGATATGTCTGTGCCATTCGACTGTCATCATCAGCGCGATCATGTTATTTTGTAAACCCAGTCTGCATGTGTAAATTTGTAAATAATCTTAGCAGGTCTGAGTCATGTATGTAAATTGCCTAGGCAAACCTAATTTTCTAGTAATAATCTACGTTCCGGAAGGTTTTTTGTCTCACCGGTCCATGATCGGCAGAGTTTTCCTTCAGCCTAACCCCAAAGACGTAATGGATTTTGTCACTAAAATCTTAGGGGAATCCTAGTGTGCTAAGTCGTGTCTATGTAAAAGTAATTTGGAAATAATTCTAACTTTTTGGTTAGGTTATTACAAATTGCTTGATCTGCTAGATTATATTGTGTCGCAGAACTGGGTGGTCTATGAGGGTCTATGTCAAATGGGTTTTCCCCCTTGAGATGTAAAATTGTAAAAGTCACGATGTAAAGTATCTTGAGGGTTAGAAAATAATTAATCCCCTCATAGGTCCTAGGTCCTAGGTGATTTTTTCCAAAGGCTAAGTTCAAGGATCCAAAAATAAAAAAAAAATATAATAATAAATATAAATAATTAAAATTTAAAAATAAAAATATAAAAATAAAAAATATAAAATAAAAAAAAAAAATACTAAAAAAATAAAAAAAAAAATTTGAAAAAAAAATAAATAAAAAAATAATAATAAGTCAAAGTTTTAAGGAAATAAATGCAAAATTTCAATTTTTTAATATATTAAAAATGCATTTGAAATTTCGATGGATGAGATTAAAAGAGATTTTGATCTTCATCGACGGTCGAGATTAGTTTGACATGGATCACTCGCACTAGCTGTTGGGAATTTTTCCTTTAAATAGGGTGTCAGGGGTCATTTGGGATCATTCGATAGTCTTGTGCTGAAGAAAGCTTTCTTGTAATCTTTTTCTTGTGCAATAAAGAAAGACTTTGGGGTTGAAATTTTGTTGGTGTTACTCTTCTGAAAACGCTATAAGATGTTTCAGTTTTCTGCATGATTTTAATTTCAGCCATTAATAATAGCTTTATCAAGAGTGATTTTAAACATAGGTATCTTGTTTAGTCACTAGGGTTTGAATGGTAGTAGAATTTCTGAATGTGATGGCAGATATCTCCATTAGATTTGGATTTTAGTATTGTTTTTTCCCTCTTTGTTGATGGCTGAAGTAAGTTGTGCAGGAAAATCTAAATTGTGAAGATCAACGGGCGTTTGGGGAAGTTCTTGGCTGAACTAGCCAACTCCCGAGAAGCACTTTTTTTTTTAAGAGCCCAGCCAGTTTTGATCCCGGGCTTATCGTTCGAGTTTTTCTTTTGAATGCATGAGGGTTTTTTGAAGCATCTCATAGTAAATCTAAAATTCTGAAAATATTTATGTGGATTATTGACATATCTGGCTGCTTAGAGTCGTTAATCTGTAGATATTGTAATTGTTTGACTGGTTTGTAGCGTTTTAGTTTTAATCCTTGCGCATATTATTTCTGGGTGTTTTGCTTTTGCTGTTACAGGTTTCAGATCTGAAGATATAATCTTGTTTTGAAGCCAGATCTAGGCCCTAGAGGGTAAGATCTAGCCTCAGCATCATTTTTGCAGGGATAATCTTCAATGGGTTTTCAATTTTCCTGAAGAAAGTCGAGGGTCTGTCCAAGCTATCTGCTTGCTGGGGTTTCATCTCTGTAAGAAAATTTTCGAAATTTTTTTAGGGACACTATGTGAAGCTCTTGGATTGTTGCCATATTTCAACTCTCTCCCTTATTTCTGTCAAGCCCATCCACGCACAGGCTTCTGCCTGCACATTGTGATCCGCAGCTCCACTCACTCTGCCCTCATCGGTTCTCTATCTGCCTGCGTGCAACATTCCCCTCCACACCATAGAACTCCAAATCCACAGCGCATTGCTGCTCACCTCGCAGCCATCTCATCTCCGTGCCTACGCGTTTTTCCTTCAGCGATTTCCCTCCCTCGCTGCCATCATTTCAACTCTCCACGCATCTGCGTGCTGTCTGCGTTGCCCATTCTTCCTGCATGCTCCTCTAGAGCTGCGTCTCCTTCTCTCTTCAACGTGTCCCGTAGCTCCATTCTCAGCCACCTGCAAAACAAAGAAATCCCTCACGCTGCCTTGTTCGCCTCTCACGCTGCACGCAGTCTTCACACGCGCCGTCCACTGCCCTGCAACCCCATTCACTCTGTCGCTGTCTTGCTCTCCAACCTGCGTTGAGCTCCTCCATACACCTGCATTCACACATATAACCAAAAAGAAAAACAAAAAAAAAATCACGATTTCCTTTCAATCTTTTGTAGGCTTCACATATAAAAATTTTAGTTAAATATTTCATTTGTATTTTTGTTTCTTAATTTAAGTTAGCATTAGATTTAAATTTTATTTTAGATTCTAGAATTTAATTAGCTTTATTTATTTTAAATTTCATTTTCTTTTAATTAGGATTTAATCTTTAGTTTTTTTTTTAGTTTTGATTTTTCTGACTTTGAGTTAGATTTTTAAACT
>APFE030251332.1:12605-24740 GCA_000404065.3 Pinus taeda
GTCCTCCTTTTGATATCCTTTAGCATTTAGTTTAGTTTAGTTTTATTTTTGGTTTTAAAATAAATAAAAAAAAATTAAAATTTTGAAAATTCCTTTTAAAGTCTTTTTCTGTCGTGGTTAAATGAGCCTAAATGTTTATATCTGGAGATTAACTATTTGAATCTGGTTAGCATTTAAATTTCATGGATGCTCAAAGTATTTGATTTTTTCTGGAAATTTAATTGTCGGAGCATGGTTAAAGCGTTGTGCGTTTATTGAATCTCTTGCATTTGCTTGGGTTATTTAATGATAAATGGTTGTTAATCGTGGAATTACAAAGTTCATATTTCTGTAGCTATTTAATTATTAACTCCATAAGGCACTGGTACATTAATTTCTCAGGTGCTAATCTGCCTTGCTGTGTCTCCCAAGCCAGCTGCTTCCAGTTGGTGTTCCTTTATCCCATAGGGTCTACCCCCCTTAGCCTAGGGAGACAGCTTAAACGGAGAGATCGAGGATCAGGGTGACAACCCCTGGTCTGAGCGTTGTCGTGCTGCCCAGACAATCTGTGCGACAACAAGACTCAATGCCACCTGTCCCGGAAAGGGTGTAGGGAATGTTACCTCTCAATTGAATAAGGGTAACTCGATTCATTTACAAAATCTCTTCTATGTACCTGATCGCAAGAAGAATCTGGTTTCCATTTTGGCAATGGAAGTCAAAGGTTTCAGGGTGGCATTCATCGATGGAAAGGTACGTGTTTGAAAATAGAATTTTCTAAGATGATTTTACTTATGGGTTCAGGGTTGGAAATTTGTATCAAGTTGCAGGATGGTCCATTGGGGACAATGTCAGTTGTCACATCGCATCTATAGCACTGGAGGTCTACTTATTATGGGGCCCTACCTAATGTGAGTCAAATGGTGACAAGAATGGCCATATTCAAGAAGAGCATGATGGTACATGTTCGAGATGTACCGAAGGAAAATCTTACAAGGGGACCATTCCCCTCATGTAGCAGGTCCACAGGTTTGGAACAACTCGAGGGGTTTGAGATTCATGATCGAGAATCTCATGTGTGTAGGTGGAAGAAAGCCCTCTATGGCTTGAAGAAAAACACCCCGGGCTTAGTATGAGAGGGTTGATAGTTGTTTGATGAAGCTGAGATTCACTAGGAGTGAAGCCGATCCAAACCATTGCTCGAAGGTTGTGGATGATAGACCTCTCATATAGACACCTTCTGAGGACGACCTATTTCTGACAGGTGCAGACGCTCTCATTTGCAGATGTAAGAGCGAGTTGGATTTCTGATGTAGAATAGTAAATTGCAAGCCCGTGACTACCTCGAGGATCTTAACTTTTAGAAGTTATATGGTAGTGATGCCAGACCAGATTTGGGAAATGCCTCTAAGTTTCATAAACTCATTTGTGTTGATTTTCTTGGTGAACTTCCGTCCGGACATATGTTTTGCAGTTAGCATGATGAGCTCATATATGGTTGAGCCTCACTGGATTGGTGCCAAGAATCTTCTGAGATATCTTCGGGGCACAATCTCTCATGAATTGAGATACACTGTCGGAAATGTGAAGCTGCATGATTATTCGATTGTTGACTAGGCAGGCAGTGTGGAGGATCTCAAGAGCACTTCAGAGTGCTAATTCTCTTTGAGTTTTGCTCGATATCCTAGAGCAAGAAGCAGAAGATGGTTGCTTTGAGCACTGCCGACATTGAATAAATAGCTACGAGTATGACCTCGTGTTACGTTGCCTGGTTGCGGGAGCTCTTCAGTGAGTTGTTTGTACACATGATGGATACCACCGTGATCTTCTGTGTCAACCAGGGGGGATTCGATTGTTGAGGAATCTTGTATTCTATGATTGCTCCAGTATATAAACATCAGATACTACCTTATCTGGGATATGGTACGTCGATGAGCGAGGAGGCTCGAACGCATTGAGACTGATGTACAGGTCGCAGGCATTTTGTCAAAGCCTTGGGGAAAGGTCAAATTTGTGACTTTCCCGAATGACTTGGAGTTGTTGAGAGACCTTCTTATGAGGGTCCTACATGTTGCATGCATTGAGCTCTAGGAGCTCTGTGGAGCTTGGGGTACTTATTGGAGAACCACGCGACCATAGGGCGACTCACCCTCCCCTAATGGTGCGCTGTGTACAGGGTGAATGGCTCAACCTTCCCCTATGATACCCCGAGGCAACTTAGGGACAGGATGAATGGTTTTTCTGTCGAGGCATCCTACCCATGCAGTCTGGGACTGATGGGAAGTACCTCTCATCTGGCCAATGAACAGGGAAATGGGGTTAGGGACCATAGTAGTACTATCGATGGACGCATAGTTGTATCTACCGTAGTCCCTATGGTAGGATGACCTCCACTGGTCTGGGATCAGTATGAGTGGTTTGAGACACTCTCTTGTGATATTGATCTGGGATCAATAAAACTAACTTTGAGTCAGTAGAGAATGGTATGAGACATTTTTGATCAATTCTTCTTCTTCATGGTTCAGCAGAGCAAAGCAGAGTAGAGTAGTGCAGGGCACTGATGGCAGAGATAGTATAGTCAGACAAATGGATCAGCAGATGGAGTTTTCCTTAGTTGAGAGGGAGTGTTAAAATTGGCAAGTAGGGCTAAACTCTGTGTGGGTCATCTTATTTATGGCAAATGATATTTTTCTTGGATCCCTCTCATCGAGAGGTGTAGGATTGATCTAAAGATCATTTGATTCATCAAGGTCGGCCAGCGACTAAACTGCCTCCTCATATGCTCCACGTTTTGGTATAAATACAAGTGCCTTGCAAGTCATTTGTAAACACAACTCTCTTGAGATTTCTTTTTCTCCATTTGTTTTTGGGTTTTAGTGGAAAGAAGAATCTCTAAGGGATAAATGCTGTCCTAAATGATGCCCTAAACGCAGTCCTAGATGATGACTTAGCAGCTCTATGCATGACCTAGATCTAGGACGTAGTTAGCCCTAATCCTCTACGCTGTTAAGGAACACAACCCTCATCTACTACGCTGTCCCGAGGGTGACCCTAACTGCAGCTATGGAGATGCCCTAAATACGCAACCATGGAAATGACGGCAGAAACCTTAGTCGTAGGTCTAAGGAGGAGAGATGCCCTAATCTTAGTTGCTACGATGCTTAATGGAGATGGTACCTAGACGCTGTCTTAAAAGAGAAGTTCTACACAAGTAATGCCCTCGCTGTCATGGAGCTCTCACACTTAAACGCTAAGGTATAGAAGCCACCCCTAGCTATCCTTAACGTTGTTCTCTAACTGCTGTTTTAGATTGTTGTCTTAATGGAAGCCTATTGCTGTCACTTAAACGCTGAGAGGAGAAGACATTGGCATTGCTATGTGCTAGGCCGTAGACCATAGCACTATAGCTAGCCACCTTGAATATGACAACTGGATGTATTGTGCAGCATAGTGCACAATGGGACAACAATGGTCAATGATATATAGTGCACAATGGGACAACAATGGTCAATGATATATAGTGCACAATGGGACAACAATGGTACAAAAATGTGACAACAATGGAGCATGGTGGAACCATGATGCATGAACAACAAGATAGCAAGGCTGCCATATGCCCAGAACAACAATGCTTTGGGCATGACTGTTAGGTACAACAATGCGGTAGTACAACTAGGACAACTAGGCAATGGTACATACATATTTTGAGTAGCGTAAGTATGTTATGTTGCTGTAGGGACAACAACGATGCTGGGTTGCTATAAGTATATTGAGATAACAAGCCATGATGGGACAACAATACTAGCAACAATGATATTGTGTCACAATGTTCAATGGGACAACAACATGATGAGATAGAACAATGATGGGACTGCCATGTCATTATGCAGCAGTGGTACAATGAGACAACAAGCATGGACAACATGGGTCAACCATGGCACATGGGACAACAGTGCAACAGTCATGAGGTCCAACATTGTGATGGTGGGTGCAACATGGTGTAGCACGGTGAGGTGCAACATGATGACGAGATGCAGCATGATGATAGGTAAAGGAGTCACCTTGGAGAATCAGTTGAAGTAGCATGTCTTCAACTGATCTCATGTATCATCTTCTTAGAGATGATTTATGCTCTTATCTAGATAAGTCAAAGTGTTGACTTCTGTTGTAAATGTACTCTCTCTTTCTCTCTCTGTCTTGAGCTATTGAAGAACATATAAGAAGAATTGATCAAGAGTTTCCCCACATTGGGGTTTGTCCCTGGCTAGCACCACATCTTGTGTCGTCTTGTCTTGGCTTGTCTTCTGCGATTTATGTTTATGTTCTATCTGCAGTTTACTTTAATGCTGATGTGATTTGCTAATCTGGAAAAGATATTGAGCCATCTGTGAAAATTGAAATAAATTGCTCTAAGCATAAAACATACCTAAAATCAACAAAGTGGCACAATGTGAGCCACACAATGGACTTACAAAATAAACATTAGCACTAATACACTTCGAATGCCTTTTTGCTATGTTACCGGATCTGGCAGCGGGAGAGGGTAGATAGGCAGATCTGTGCATCTGATCCGGATCCAAATCTGGATACGCCGAAATACACCAAAAAACGACACCTGGAGGATCAAATTTGCACGGAAACGGATCTTGCTGTCAGATGCGGATCCATACGGTGAGTCACCCCTCTTTGCCGGAAATGCCCGAATGAAAAGTGGAAAATCCGAAAAGTGAAAATTAGAAATCGCAGAGAAAATCGGAAATGAGAAATTAGGTTTGGTAATTTAGGGTTTTAACTTTTATGTGGGCAACGAACTTTAAAAAGCGGCGCAGTGGTCCCTATTTGTCTCGACAGGCAGAATAGGTGAAATCGTTTTCGGTTTAACTTTTCTTGTGCAGTGAACTCATCGTCCAGTTGCAGTCGCATTTTCTTGTGCAATGAACTCTCCGTCTAGCCGCAGTCGCAGTTTAGAGTGAAGTTGCAGGCACGGGCACAGTGAAGTCGTAGGCACGGTGAAGTTTATTGTTTGGCATTTGAACCAGGCATGGTGAAGTCAACTTTGGTGTGACGACGACATATTTCCGAGTGAACAGGCGTGCATTTGACTTTGGCTAGCATTTCTTTCGGTGTTTGGCTCGACTCTTCAAGGTAGGATTCTGAACGTTGAATTTTGCAAATTTTAATTTTAATTTTTTTGGTATGCATATGTTTTTTTGGTATCGTATAATTATTATTAAAACTTAAAACGACAATGGCTTCCAGTATTCTCAAATTAATAGTCTAGAATCTACAGTGACCATTATCTACATTTATAAATTATATTTTTTATCATTATCTACATTTATAAATTATATGTTTTCCTCATGACCTTCAGTGATCAATATAACTTATGGTCATCATATAATTCGACTAGATTCGAATGTATGCTTTAATAGTCATAATATGCGGTTAGATGTTGTGAGGAACAATCATAAAGAATATTATTATATATTTTTTTGGTAATGTATTTGTTTGTAAGCGTTGAGTTAAGGTGACTGTTGTGTTTCAACTTCCTCCTTAATGACCTTAATTTTACAAACCTGCAGCTTTAGCCTTTTTGGTAACAGTAAGCACTGCCTTTTGTATGGTTCTTCTAGCTTCTGTTGGGCAGTAAACCAGTTAATGTTTGCCATAGAAACTAATAAATTATACACAACAACTATTACAACTTATAATGTCACGAGTTTTGCCAGCAAGCTATTAAAATTTTAAACTTAAAAGGTCAAGTTTATCATTATGTCTTGTAATGCCCATTCGTTGTTATGAAGGTCAGACTTCCATTTGATTTATGCTGTCGAGTCTAGATTGATGGAAGAGGCATATGCCCTTATTTATAATTTTATTATTATGATATTATCATTATATCATGACCTTATTTATGATATCATATCATGTATTATATGAAGTGTATTTTAATTTTTAATTGTGTATTGATGATAATATTAATAATTTAATATATTATATTTTGAATTGTATATGTAGTAAGGTAACCCCTATAGACCATTATCACTATGGAACCATCACAACATGGGCAGAGTGAAGGGGAAATCATCAAAACAACTCCAAAATCTCCTCTATGGCAGTACGTGGAGATTATTGGAAAAAATCCCTGAGGTGGTTCATTTAAATGGAAGTGCAATGAATGCGAGGATATCAAAAATGGCTTATATACTAGAGTGAAGGCCCATCTCACTGGTCAAACTCACATAGGGGTTTAAGTATGCATCGGGCCAAAACATGCAGATGGCAAACCTAGCCAAGGTTTTGAGTCCTGGAAAAATGAAATTCTATGCATCTTTGCAAGAAGCTGCTGATAGGAAACTTGCTAAGGGAAAACACCCTGTGCAAAGCTCTACAATTAGGCCTCCATCGCTATCTAAGCCTACTGCCACAACTAATAAAAAGCCCACTCTAGGCCCTCTTGAAACAACTTCAATAATCAAGGCAGAGGCATAGTCGATGAACATGTAGCTCGTTGCATCTATGCAAATGTGCTAGCATTCAATTTGGTGCGTTCCTCTTATTGGCAACAAATGATTAACGCTGTTAATGAAGCGCCAAAAGGGTACAAAAGCCCTGGATATGAAAAGGTCCGCACTACTTTGTTAACATCAGAGAGACAATTTGTGGATAGACAGCTACAGGCAATCCGGGATACATGGGCAGAAACAGGTGTGTCCATCATTTCTGATGGATGGAGAGACCAAAGAAACCGTCCATTAATTAGTGTTGTTGCAGTATGCCCCCAAGGGGCAATGTTTTTAAAGGCTGTTGATTGCAGTGGAATAGAGAAAGATGCATCTTTCATATCCACAATTCTTATTGATGCAATAGAAAGTGTGGGGCCACATAATGTTGTCCAAGTCATTACAGACAACGCACATGTTTGTAAAGTTGCAGGTTTGATTGTGGAGGGTCAATATGATCACATATTTTGGACTCCATGTGCAGTACATTCATTGAACCTTATGTTTGCCAAGATTGGTGAGATTGAATGGATTAATGAAATATTTTTAGCATCCAAATAAGTCCAAATGTTCATAACAAATCATTCAATGTCCCAAGCTATTTATTGGGGTTTTGCAAAGTTGGAGCTAATGAAGGTACTTTTTTTTTAATCAATACTATTTGTATTGGAAATTCTTATTTTTAATTACAAATTTATATATGATTTCTCATTTGAGATCTGATTTTTTGAAACTTGTAGGTTGCTGAAACTCGTTTACCTCCCACACTATTGTCATAAAGAGACTTGTGGAGGTGAGACAAGCACTACAAGCAATGGTCATTGACCTTCTTTGGGAATCATGGAGGACTTCCACTTCTGATAGAGGGCAAAAAATCAAGTCCATCATTCTTGATGATGCATGGTGGGACAAGGTCTAATATCTTCTACGGTTCACTAAACCAATCTTGACCTTGATTAGGGCATTTGATATAGATATACCTTGCTTGGGGGAAGTTTATGAAAACATTGATAGTATGTTGGAGAGGATAAGGGAAATTATCAAGGCAAGTGAAAATGATCCTTATGAAACATTCTATTATTTAGTGAAGGACATAGTTACAGAAAGGTGGAACAAAATGACCACACCATTACACCTTTTGGCATATGCATTGCACCCTAAATACTATCATTCTAAAATTTTGTCTTTACCTAGTAAAACAACGCCAAACAAAGATTTTGAAGTGGTACAAGGATACAAGGCAACTTTGAGGAAAATTTATAGAGATATGGGCGTTGCAATGGAAGTCCTCCAAGAATTTGAAGGGTTTGTATAGTCTACTGGTAGCTTTTCAGATCCAGTAGCTATGGATGATCGAGGGCATCTTGATCCTATTACTTGGTGGGGCTTCCATGGTGGGGATAGCATTCATCTCTCTACTCTAGCCACTAGGTTGTTATTACAGGTTGATAGTTCCTCATCAACGGAGAGGAATTGGAGCACATATGGCTTCATCCATTTAGTGAAGCGAAATAGGCTAGGAGCGGCAAAGGCCGAGGACCTTGTTTATGTTCATTCCAACCTCTGTCTTTTATCACATGTTGAACCAAAGTATAAAAAAGGTCCGAGTAGGATGTGGGATGTGGAGCCTGAGATCTCGGACTTGAACCTGACACTGAATGCCATGACTCACCTCAACCTACTTGAAGATATTATTCCACCGCCAGTCCAGCCTACTGATGCAACTTCCTACATTCCAGGTCCCCCATCATCTATTCATGATGTAGAGTTGCAATATGCAGAAGATATAGATCCATTTGAGGATATGTAAATGTATTTACTATTACCATTTATGATATTATGATATTATGAATCATGATCCTTTTTGTTACTTTGTATGAGCGATGATGCATCATTTCAATATTTCAACCTTCATATTTATCATTCAATGTTCTAAAAGTGTTTGATAGTTTCATGGAATATTTGATTATTTAGCTCTAAAGTGTTTTTAAAATTTTTTAAAATATTATTATTATATTATATATTATTTATTTATTTTTGTATGTGACATATCTCTTGCGTATCCGGATCTTGGATTTTTAAAAAACTAGCGGGTCCGTATCTGTATCTGTATCCGAATCCTGGTAACATAGCCTTTTTGTCTAGGCTTTTGGGTTGGCATTACTGGTATTTTTCATGAGTGAATATATTCTATACAACCAATTATCTTGCTTTTGACAATCATTGCCTATTATTATGTATCCACAGTCCCATTATGCATGAGACAATTTCCAGAGTTGATTTTCTGTTGGTTCTCTTGTCTGTTATCATATTATAATTAAACAATGTGTTCTTTGATGTTTTTGGTACTCATTATCGTCTAGTTCTTTTATTCATATTTTATTAGGATACTTTGTTGATGTTTGCAAAGTGATTGTTTATGAATCAGCTCCAAGATGTATGCTGCTTCTGCACTTTCTTCTTATACTTAGCATAAGCATTTTGGATTTGTAAATAGAATACTACAAGGCTCAGCTTAGTTGCTTTGTACAGAAGTTTGATTTGATTTTAATCACTTGTGGGAATTTATTTCGGGTTCAAAATATGGTGACTTAGATTATTTCAATTTTTGACATCCACGTTATATAGACGGAAGCTAATACTCAAATAATGCTTCCTATAATAGTACTATTTCAAATTTCATTTCAAGGTGAGAGGGTTAAAATGTTAGAAATACGGAGTGTCCATGATTCGTAAATGTGCTCTTCAATCTTTTAGAATTCATATCTCATTTTTGATTTACCACTTTAAATTGTTTTTCGATCCCTGCCTCAATTTGGAAACCGGTTTTCACATATTGGGTAATTATCTTGAACAGTGGTTTTGCAATGGGAACCGGTCTTCAATTATTGAAGTTGAAACATATCTTCTATATTTTAGTATTCTGTGTTCTCACATGGTTCGTCTATCCTTCTTGTGTATGAGAATTGCAGGATGGTCGTGTTAATGCGTTTTACTCAACTCCAACTATGTACACTGAAGAAAAATATGCATCCAATGAAATCTGGCCTTTGAAGACAGATGACTTTTTCCCGTAAGAAATTTGTTTTAATTGATTGCTAATGATTTTCATTTATTTCAATTGGGCCACTCGTCGAATAAAATTATCATAAAGGTTGCACTTTCCATGACCAATATGTATTTAAGTACAGTGACATGCATGGTTTAGGTCAGTGGAAGAAAGTCTTAATCTTCAGTAAACCATTTGACATGAACTAGCGTAATGTGGTAACTGTTTTCTGCATTGGTGCTAACAGTTAATGATGAAAACTTATTAATCGGTAATTACCTATATATTTATCTTTTCAACGGATTAAAGGTGGCATGCATGCCACTCATAATGCTACTATTTATGATCTACTCTATTTAGTTTCCTAAAAGTAAGCTCAAGAAATTGCCTAATAGTCAACAAGAACATTTTGAGCGATGTGAACAGACTCGGGCTTGGTCCATGACTAATAAGGTAGTGTGGTTTCTTTTATCCTGTTTTACAAATGGGATGTTCTTATAGAATCTCCCCAACTAGAAACTCATGCAACTCACCTTTTATATACATAGGAAGGGCATCACACCCACTAACATTTTTTAATTTGGGCATCTCACTCATGTTATAAGTTATAACCTAAAGTGACACGACAGACCCACATCGTTTTCAACTTGGGAATGCCACCCTCATTGTTATGAAAGGAGAGCATCTTACTCTTAGGCATTTAACTCACATGATTAACAAGGGAAATAATCTCATAATGATTATATAGAAGGGAGGGATGTCACATTCTCAATGGTTTCCACCCATACAGGCTAAATATGGCTCCCGTTATCAATACTTGGGGTATCAAGAAATGGATTTTGGGTTAGAGTTTTCATATCTCCCTCAAATTATGTAGAAAAGAGAGATATAACATGCCTAATGGTTACCATCAATGCAGGCCAAGTCTCTCCACTATGTTATACCCCTTTTCTTAGTGAAGTGACAAGAGGATTCTATCCTAGATTCCTATAACACCCCTTGGCTGCCTTGTATCTTTAGTGACAGTTTACGGACACATATTGGCTTAGTCTTCACTTGAATTTTGTTGACACCTAATCCTTGTGATTGGGTGAATTATTGTAAATAGATAGATAGGAAATATGAACAGTTATCCGGAGACGAACTGAACAGTCTCTCCCTCATGTATATAATGAGGACCTAATGGAATAAAACAATCAATTTATTTCTGCCCTATGGAGTTACTGCCTGGCCTGACATGGTATCAGAGCCAGCGCCCAAAATAGTTGTAAGTCCCATCTGCCTACTGCTCTCTGTCCACTGCCTACTGCACTCTCTGTCCCCTCCACAGTAGCTGTTGTGTGCTGCTGTACGCTGGTCCGTTGGCTGAACACTGCTCATTACGCAGGCCTGAGATGCGTTGATGCTACTCCTGCTTTCCCGACGACGGAAACTGAATTCACATTAGGGTTTGATTTCTTTTATTCCTTTCACAACTCATCTAAGAATACAAGAAAGCACTGTGAAGCCTTTTCGAGTTTTAATACTGCTCCATGTATGAAACCTTTTTTGTATTGTTCGGCTCTCGCTGTTCAGTATCTGAAATATTTTTAGTATCTTCAGATTCAAGCTCGGCCTCGAGCTGAGACAACTGCTCTCGAATTCTTCTCCGTTTCGAGTTTCAAATGACGCTCAGCGTCCGTTATTTTTTGAATGAAGCCCTCCACTGATCTCATCGTCATCGCACAACCCTCCGCTGACCTCCTCGCTGCTGCTTGGATATCAACCCACGCTGTTTCGAACCAGAACTTTAATCTGGTGTAAACGCCGGTGTTTGTGATCTATTTACATCTACTACGTTCAATCATTATAAGGCTTCTTCCTTTTGAATTTTCGCTGTGTATACTTGGGTGGCGATTCTTCACACTGTTAAGATTGTCATTTTGCCCATCGATTAAGAGCAGAGTTTTGCAGGAACTGTATAAGTTTTCAGGTTGTTCTGTCTAAATAACACTGTGGGTTATGAATTAGTTTCAAGGGATTGTATCCTTTTGAGAAGACGACAATTTAAACTTGTTTAAATTTTGGATTTATTACGAGTAACCGAGTTAACTTTTTATGGGAATAATGGACGATGGTGCTTGAACTTCCGGCCACATGCACCACCCTTGGTCTGCGCATCAATGTCAACACCACGCTCATCACCATGCTGAATGTCCACCAGCGGAAGCAGAGGAGTGGCTCCATGGAAATTCGGGCCCAATGCTGATGCATCCAACCACTTTATAGACAACGTTTTTCTCAAACTATCGACTCACTGTATTTTTTGCAATATGTTTTAATACATATTAGAAAGCTGTTAGTGTATGTTGATGCACTAATTGTCTGCGCATAAAATGGAATTCAGTTAATAGTAGAGGATAATCAGAAAGTCGATAGGATAAATGGATCATTACTTGTTGCAGTGTTGGTGTGCCTAAATGTTGGTTGTACTCCAAAAGAAGCATTAGAATATCTGTGTAGCTTGTTTCTTGGCTTTCATAAGAATTCATAATATTGCTACTACAGTGCACTTTTCTTTTTTTCCCATCAAAAGCAATTTTTTTTTTTTTTTTTTTACAAAAT
>APFE030251338.1:0-13894 GCA_000404065.3 Pinus taeda
GCTTCACAATTTGAGATGGATTTCTCACTTATTGCATGCATGGTTTGATCCAGCATGGGATGTGTTTGGTACTTGGACAGTGGAGCTTCATTCCACATGTCAGGTGACAAGACTATTTTCAGCACTTTGGAGGAGAAGGATCTCTAGATATGGATCAAGATGGGCGATGACGGAAAGTACCGTGTCTCAGGTGAAGGTATGGTTGTGTTTCAGAGGGAGCATGGTTCTCCCCTCTCTCGTTCTAATGTTATGTATGTACCAAGGCTGAAAAAGAATCTTGTGTCTATTGCTATGCTTGAGGATAAAGGCTACGATGTAGTCTTTAGTTTGCGAAAGGTTTTCAAAAGGCATATAGGCACTGGAAAGACCAAACAGATAGGGATTCGAGTGAAGAATATCTATAAGTTACAGGTAGAAGACTGTGCTGCTTTGATTTCCAAAGCAGAGGTGATCCATGGCCAAGATATTGGTGAGTAATGGCATAGGAGACTGGGCCACTTGCATCATGGGGCCTTGAAGATCATGCAACAAATTTCTACCGGATTACCCGAGTGCAAGCTGGAGCAAGTGAGCACATGCAAAGGTTGCACATTACGTAAGTATGCAAAATATTCTTTTCATGATCGGGATGGTAGAGCAGGAGCAGTTCTGGAGCGAGTTCATTCAGATGTATGTGGGCCCTTCTCTACAACCTCCATCCGAAAGCAAAGGTATTATGCTTTTTTTGTTGATGATTTTTCTCGTAGATGTTGGATCTACTTCATGCAAAAGAAGGATCAAACCTTCTTGAAGTTTTGTGAGTTCAAAGCTTTGGCAGAGAAAGAATTAGGGATGAAAGTGGAGAGTATATTCCCCAGTAGTTTAAGGACTTCTGTGCTTTAGAAGGAATTAAACGGGAACTCACGACGCCTCATAACTGACAACAGAATGGGGTGGCGGAAAGGAAGAACAGATCTATTGTGGGCGTAGCTCGATCGATGTTGCATGACCAAGGCCTACCACTTCATCTGTGGGCTAAGGCATGCAATACAACAATATATATTCAAAACAGAAGTCCTCATCGTATTTTGGGGATGAAGACACCTATGGAGGCTTTTTCGGGGAAGAGACCAGATGTGAGTCACTTCCGCATCTTTGGATCACCAGTCTTCTGTCACGTGACCAAAGATGCTCGGAAGAAGCTAGACCCAATAGTTGAGTTGGGAATATTTGTGGGGTACACTGATACACCTCACAACTATCGTGTGTTTCTGCCTGCCAGTCAGAGGACTGTAGTGCGGAGGGATCTGAAGTTCGATGAGCAGGGAGCCATGCAAGCATCACTTGAGAGGGAGCTCAAGTTGCATGGTGATGATGAGGAACTATTATTTCCTAAGGAGGAGGAGCCTCCTGATGATGCAGAGTAGCCGCATGCAGAGATTCAAGTTGTGGAGATCACCACTACTGGAGAGTCTTCTAGAGAGGGGCGGAAACGCTCACGAGAAGCTAGCAGATTGATGCAAGATGCGAGAGAGAATGTGGGGCAACCATCCCCTCAGCCCAGACAGAGGAGATCTCCTGATAGATACACTGTCTACGTGGCCCTGGTTGGGGAGTGTGTAGTGACTGAGCCTTCTTTTTTTGAGGAGGCAGTGTAGCAGCCAGTTTGGGTGGATGCGATGGTAGAGGAGTATGATTCTATCATGCAGAACAGTGTATGGGATGTTTTCCTAGACCGGGGGCCAAGTCAGTGGTTACTTCCTGATGGCTTTACAAGGTAAAGTAGGCAGTTGATGGTAGTATTAAGAAACACAAGGCAAGGTTTGTTGCCCGTGGTTTCTCATAGGTTGAGGGGATTGACTATGATGAGACCGTTGCTCCTATTGCAAGGTACTCATCGATTAGATCGATTCTAGCACTATCAGCACAGATGGGTTGGCAGATCCATCAGATGGATGTGAAGATAGCATTCCTCAATGGGGAGATTGAGGAAGAGGTATACATAGAGTAGCCAGATGGATTTGATACCTTCGATTGTGAGTCACATGTGTGTTGGCTCAAGCGAGCATTGTATGGGCTGAAGCAAGCACCACGTGCTTGGTATACCAGGATCGACAGCTATTTCGTCGGGTTGGGCTTCACCAAGAGTGAAGCGGATGCGAACCTCTACCACATCATTGTAGATGGTAAGCAATTGATTATTGTACTTTATGTCGATGATCTAATTTTGACAAGTGATGATCAGTTGATCAAGTCTTGCAAGGCAGATCTTGCAAGAGAGTTTGAGATGAAGGACATGGGCCTCATGCACTACTTTCTAGGCATGGAGGTATGTTAGAGAGATGGGGAAGTATTCTTGTCTCAGGGCAAGTATGCGAATGAGATACTAAGGTGCTTCTACATGGAGATGTGCAAGCCCATGGAGATTCCTCTAGCAGGTAACTGGAGGAAGGAGGATGCTACTTTAGGTGAGGTAGTAGCTGCTACTGTTTATAGGAAGCTTGTGGGTTCACTCATGTATTTGGTGAACACACGACTGGATTTGTGCTTTGCGGTGAACCAACTGAGTCAAGGTATGGTTCAGCCAACCAAGTTATTCTGGAAGTCGACAAAGCATGTGCTGAGATTCTCAAAGGCACTACACAATATGGATTATGGTACAGGCGGACAGAGGGAGTGAAGCTCCAAGGCTTCACAGATGCAGATTGGGCAGGTAGTCCATCAGACAGGAAGAGCACTTCTGGAGGGATCTTCAACCTTGGGTCAGCTGCTGTTTCTTGGTATAGCCGGAAATAGAGATCAGTTGCACTTAGCACATCGGAGGCAGAGTACATGGCGGCTAGTCAGGCTGCATGTGAGGCCATCTGGATGTGGAAGATTCTAGTGGGATTGTTTGGTCAGATGATGGATCCTAAAGTGATATATTGTGATAATCAGAGTTTCATTAAACTCTTTGAGAATCCAGTGTTTCATGATAGGTCCAAGCATATAGATATCTGCTATCATCATCTACGAGATTATGTGGTCAAGAGGATCATTATGTTGCACGAGATTTCGACCAAGGAGTAGGATGCAGATATTTTGACTAAGGCATTGTCAAAAGGAAAGTTTGAGTTCCACAGAGACAGGATCGGGGTTGCTGATAATCCCTTTCTTGTTGATAGGGAGTGTTGAAAAGTGGGCAACAAGAAATGCTGAATTTAGAATGTGCTAAAAATAGAATGTTTAAAAATAGCATATCTAAAAATATCAGTTTTACCAGTGAGGTCATTGGCCACCTTGGGTGAGAGGTGAAATTGCTAAAAATAGAAAGTTCTAAAAATAGCATTTTTGGGTCCCTTCCTATTTATAACAGTCCCTAGTCTATCTATAGGAAGTAAAACTAATCTTGGTCTTAACAGTAGTTGGAGATATTAATTAATTAATTAATTCAGTTGAGCTAATTAGTTGAGGAAATTTGAATTTGAAGTCTTTGTGAGCATGCACATGAGTTGTCCCACTGATTGAGGAATTGATCCTTAATTTCCTCCACTGGTTGAGGGAATAAGTATGAGTTCTATAGTGAGAGAATCAGTTGACTTAGTTCTAACTAGTCAAGTCTAGTTAGATTATTTTAACAAGTTGTTAAAATAATAAAATATTGATGGATGGTTGCCTACATATTGAGGCATAGTGAGTCTATCATCATCATCTTTTGATTGCAGGAAGTACAGGATAGCTCTTGAGCTAATATTTTTTGTAAACAGAAGAGGATTTCCACTTGATTGATAATACAGTGTTGGGGGTTTTATGCTGGTGCTTTCCCTAGTGATATATCTGTGTTATGTGTGATTATTTATCTTGATCAGTTATATGTGTTTATGGTTGATGTTGCTCATGAAATTGATTTTTCTTTTGCTTAATGTTTTGTAGAAGTAGATCATGTGTTTTTCTTTAGTACATTGCATTATCAGTTTGATCTACAAGTGAAATTTCTACATTATGTTTCACCAAGATTAAAGAATTGAGAGTCGATCAAGAATGGAAGCTTATTGTATTGATGTGAACCATTTTGAAACATAGAAGAGGAATTGATTGTGTCTTCAACTTCCTACTCCTCCACCTGTGTAATGGGACTACCTTTCATATGACCGTAATTTGAGCCAACAACTTGAGAATCAAGAGAATGCACACAGCTAACTTGTGAAGCAGATTGATCAAGCGAGTCATGGTACAATGAGCCATGGCTTGTAGATGATGGAGGATTGTAGAGATGTAGATCAGAATTGAGACTTAGGATCGAGACTTAGGTTATGAACAATGATTTCCTCTTGCGAAATGGAGGAATGAGTCTTCGCCATAGGATTTCTAAGCCATTTTGGAATTTCCTGCATTGGAGTGAGAGACGACTGAGAAGATGAGTTGGGAACATGCTGCACATATTTCTCAGCTTTGCAACCACTACGAGGGGATACCCGTTGTGTATATTTCTTATCTTTGCGACCACTACAAGGGGGAACCTTCTTTAAGATTAGAAAGGGAGGAGGACTAAGAACAAATGGGGTGTTGGGCTCCTCCTCTACAAACTAAGGGGCCTCATGGTTCGTAAGAGTCCAGGGAGAAGGGAAACCAGGAGGCTCACCGTGTCGTGAAACATGAACCAAGAATTTCAACTCTTGGCTCATGAAGTCAAGGTACAAAAACCATTCAGGAATTTTGTGACAGAGGGGAAGGAAGCAGGTAACAAATTCCTCAACTGATTCACCAGGCTTCATTCTTAAATGAGAGATTCTTTCATAGACATCTTGGTGGTTATACTTATCAAAGGCTTGATGGATATCCTTGAGGAGAGTGAGAAGGGAATGGATGGAAGCAGGTGGCATGGTATGACACCACCGGTTAGCACAACCTTCAATGGTGAGGAATAAAAGTATGGAAACAAGCTCTTCACTATCGATTTCATGAGATTTGCAGAAATGAAGAAAATAAGAAATGTGCTTGGTCATGGAGGTTTTGTCCCGACCATCAAACTTTAACAAGGACAAGTGATTTAGAAGCTCATCGGGGATTGGTAGTTGATTAAGGGAGAAATGAGAGAAACACTCTGGGAGCATGAATTGTGCATAATCCATTTGGTAAGAGATTCAAACCAAATGTAATGGGCTTAACTTGTCATCTGGACCTCCTTATAGCACCAAAAATGTTGATGGTGCTGGACTCGCCAACATTCAGGGAATCTGCCCGGTATGAAGTCCCAACTAGACCTCACATTGTTTGGTGTAGGAGTCCCATCCTATATGATGGCTTGGTTTCCATTATCTTAAAGATATGCATTAGCTCTTGCTTCTCAGCACATGAGACTAGTTTACTTAGGCTTCAAACAACGAGGTTCGCATGCCTGGTGAGTGCTTAGTGTCGCTTGTGTCAAGGTTCTTTCACTATAGAGGGAGAGGGTGAGAGTGAGTCTCAAGTCAAAAGGGAATACTCCCAACTCTGTTAGAGACACACAACACAACAAGACATGCGTAGATTCCGAAGGAGTAGTCCACATGGATGCGACAGTAACAAAAAGAAGGTGAACATATAACACGTACAACACCTAACGGAATAGTCCACATGAGTGTGACAGTCGTTATGTTGAAAATGCAACAAGATGATGGAGCTTAGTGAAAAGAAGTTTCCTTCACTAAGTGGTCCCGCAGGCTTTTTTTGGCACAAAGTCTATTTGTAGACTATGTCTATTTTTAGACATATGGATCATGGTCTATGAGTTGCAGGATGCTATTTATGGATGATTGGTCATGTTGGTAAAAATAGATGGACTTCTATTTTTAAACATATGGGTGGAGTCTATTTTTAGACTGCTAGTCTAAATATAGAATAGTCGAATATTATTAGCTCTTAATAATATTTAGACTTATAAAACATTATCTTATCCTCTTGTAGCAGTTCAGTTCGAGCTACAGATGTGGCACATGCAACTGCACAGAAGAAAGGAAATACGCTTTTCTTATGGGTTAGTTGAGCTATTGCATGAAGGACTTCAGTTAGAACTCAAGTGATTGAGTTTGGTGGAGTTGAATGAGGAGTTGATGGAGTTGTGTTCAGTTTGACTTAGTTGAACTGGTTGTATCTAGTTTAACTGACAAATACACTAGTGATGAGTGGTGTGAATTAATTATTAATTAATTCACTAATTATTAACTCATAAATCAACTAAAGAATACATCAGTTAACTCAGTGCATGGACAGTTTAGTGGAGGCAAGTGTTAGAGGTGAGTGAAAGGGCAAGACAACTGTCAGTTGTGACTATAGTTGTGCATGAGATTTGCACATGCATGGATTGAGTAATGCCAATGAGGGTTGTGTGGTATATCCAAGGGAAATACGGATTTGGATGATTTCATTCTCATCTATTCTCATGCAAGATTGCATAGTGGAGGCAGGCAAGCAGCGGAGGAGATTTGAACCGGTGATTGATTCAGATCTGAGCTAGTTTGTGTGTAACAGGTGGAGATAGTACTGAGTACTTGCAAAGAGTATTGTACTATGTATTGTTACATGTTCTCAATCAATATAATATACAGATAGTTTGGGGTTTTTAGCGAGATGCTTTCCCTAGTGAAATACTGTGTTGATATGTGTGATTGATGCTTCTATGTTCGCGTGCGATGATTCCGCAAATAGTGTATAATCAGGATAATCTCGGTTGAATAAGTGTCATATTATTCATAAAATTTCTACACTTTATAAAAATTTTACAAGAATGAATCTGTCGAGTGTCAGGCGGAATCGTCCACACGGGAAATACATCGTTAACAACTGATACAACACATTTCCAAAAACATATGTACTAAAACAACCGAAATAGTTCAACTGTCTTAATACAGATTAAAGCAACATGCATTACAACTGTCCAAAGAATAGTCTTACAAACGAATACAACAGATGTGTGAAAACGTGCTTCCCTATTAACAGGCGTCTGAATTAAGCGAAAGTTCCAAGACACATCCATACACCGTTACATCACTAACCCCGATAGTGGGGCATTGGAGCCATTCCTCGCTCCTCAAAGAAAAGACAACAAACTCTCAAGGCTATGTGGGAGGAGCCAAGGTGAAAATTCTTTTGCATGTACAAATGAGAGGTACATATAGCCAAGGGTGAACTTGACCCTTTTGACTCTTCAACTCCCCTCATGACTATTTGACTTACATGAATCTTCAACTTCATATGTGGGTCTCTCGGACTTCCACATTACATTACATCGATTACAATAGTTTGGACCACAATAATGATGTGGCCGAGATGACTCATGACATGACTCGACATGAGAATGTTGGTAGGTTCATGCTGATGGTGGTGTCCATGTCAAGCTACAATGCTACTGAATGATGAGTGTGCTCTTGGTGTAGCATAGCTTCACCTCTGCATGGCAAGGTGTGTGGAGTCTTCAATGGTATTGGTATTCGCTTGATGTTTTACGTGCATGTATCCCTTTCGCTGGTACTTGGCATGCTTCATGTGTTCATCCATTCGTGAACAAGTCTCCTAGCATCCGCTCCTTATTCATCCTGTTCGTCATCACGCCATGTCTCATCCATGTACCTGTATATGCAATCACTCATGATGAGATGACATCAAATCTAGAAATCCCCTAGTTTACCATGATGCATCATCTTTCATTTTTGGGTGCAGGTGACCGGGAGAGAGGACAAGGATTCAAAACAACACAAATCACATTTCGAGCCCAGATGTGGGGCTTCAGGCACTGTCAAGAAAAATTGTGTAGAGTTCACTGGAGGCTAGGATGAGCAATCTAGGACAATAGTGACATTCTGTGGGATTTGGATTCAGCTGGGAGGTAGAACTGCACAATTTTTTTCTGGGAGGCAGTGCGAGCAACAGGGAGGACACTGGCAGTGAAAACTACATATATTTTCAGGGGAGGTTGGGAGTAGGCTGTGAGAGATTGCTGGCAAAAACTGCGCAGAACTGGGAGGCAAGAATGCAGGACATGTCTGCGCAACTTCCAGGCTGATCGGGGTGTCGTGTAACTAGTGGATAGTCTAAGAAAATTGCACAATTTTCAGGAGTAGTAGCATGTTGACTGACAGGGGGAATGACTGACAGAACTGCGCAATTTTCAAAGGCAGTGTAGTGACAGGCAGCAGTTTCCTGTCCCTCATGTCTGCACAATTTCTTCAGTCAACAGAGGCGGACATGCTGATATCTTTTGCACAATTTTTTGGAGGAGAGAAGCCCGGGCTCACTGCCCAGGAAAACTCTCCGGTTGACCAACAGGAGGCTTGATGGATTGGTTTGCGGGAAACACAGATTTAGATGGCTTCTTGGGTAACTTATGCACTGTTGTGGGTGACATTCAGCCATGTCGATTCCAGGATTGCGTAGTGCAGACTGCTTGGGGGGCGGCCTCAAGCTCTGCTCAAGTCTGAGTAGCAGTACTTAGTCACTAAGGGCTGAGACTACACAGTGCAACTCAGTGGAGGTCCGGCTGATGGAGGGTGGTCTGGTCAATAGATATTTGGAAAAATGACTAAGTGTGTGAGTAAGTGGACTTGTGTATACATGACCTTACGAAAACACACTCAACATGACTTGATGACAATACACCTCAAACCAACAAGACAACATACACTCAGTCTAACTAACCGAAGGGTACGAGCAACAAGTGAGACACTTGAGATAGATTGTTGAATGACCATGATAACACTTGCATGAAATTGCATACAACTTTGTGTGTGAGTGCGACATATGCTTACATAGCGAATACAAATTGTACACATAAAGACGAATCTTGAACATACCTAGAACATGATTGCAAGCATGACATTGTGACCAACATGCTAAGAGATGTCCGGTGAGCAGTCAAGCTAAGAGGGTGTAAAGACTCGACACGAGCTCATAGGATGAGCTCGAGTGTTTGCAAACGTCAAGGAAAAAACCAAGGAAGGCTCCAAAATTAGATGCAGGCCAAAATTTTGGAGGGTGTTGCAGGCACTACAATAAGGTATTTAAAAATTTGTGTGTTGAGATACCTCTCTTATATGCCATTAAATATGTTACCATCTATAACAAATTCATCAAGGAAGAACATCTTAAAGGGACTGAGAGGTGAAAAAGGGATTCCCTCATAATGAATGTCAAAGGGAAATTAATTGATTCAATTCTTGGGAGGATGATTGTTGTCAACTATTTGGATCCTAATATCTCGATTGTATATTTCCACATCAATCAAATTGCAGTTGAAAATACTTTGATATATATAGGTACTACTATTAACATATTGACTAGGGACACTATGTTCAAACTCAATCTTCAAGAATTGTTGAGAAAAACCACCACTGTCCGTCAACTTGCTAATAGATCAACAATGGAATCAGAGGGCATGATAGAAGATGTCATGGTCTCAATCAATTTTTGGGAGTACCCTATTGATTTCCTAGTTGCGCAACCAAAGACAAAGTTTAATTTGTATCCAATCCTCTTAGGGAGACCTTGGTTTGATACAACAATGCATATATTAGCGAGGTAAATCCTAAAATAACTTGTATTATACTCTCCCGCTCAACCCTTGGTTGAAGTGGATTTTCCTACTTGGGTGGAAGATGAAGAAGAAGATATCTTCATCCTTACATATCCTATCCTATTTGTACCATTTAAAGGGATCTTTGCGACAAAACGAGTTGTTGAAGTTGACTTGATTTCTTTTTTTCTACAAAATCAGTATCCTATTGTTATGAGAATTGATGATTTAAAAAATGGTCAAACTATAGGGAAACCTGGCAGCCTAAAGGACAATGAGTGGGAAATAATATTCACTACTAGATTTGATAATGACATCACCAAAAAGTTGAAATATGTCCCTCAAAACTGTGAAAAATCAACACCTCTTTCGTTGCTATTCAATAATAAAAATTGGTCACTATTTTGAGAAAGCACCTTGATGATTTTGCACGAGATTATAAGGGGATGAAAGGAATTCATCCATTTTTTTGTACTCATCACATTTATATTAAAGGAGACCATAAACCCATTCACCAATCTCTAATAAGGATGAACCTTGTGTTAAAATACACTATTAAATAGAAATTGCAAAAAGGAGATGTTGGGTTCATTTATCCTTTTTTCATATTGAGTGGGTATCACCTTTGGTTATTATTCTTAAGAAAAATGAAAAGCTAAGAATATATGTGATTACCGAGGATTAAATAAGGCCAGTATGAAAGACAAATTTCCTATACTTTTCATTAATCAAGTCTTAGATGTTTTAATAGAAAATAAGTTCTCATTTTTGGATGGGTTTAATGGTTAAAACCAAATTCAAATTAGCGCATAAGACCGAGAAAAAAACCAATTTTTTTCTACTAATGGGGAACATTTGCTTATAAATTTCTTCCCTTTGGCTTATGTAATGCCCCAACCATATTTCAAAGAGAAGTGTTTAACATATTCTCAAATCAGATCCATGACACTGTAGAGATTTATATGGATGAATTTACATCATATGGAAATACTTTTCAGGAAACTCTCAACAACACAAGGTTCTCTAGAGACATGGAGAAATGAATTTCTCATTAATTCATGAGAAATTCCATTTTCTTATGAGTGAAGTTGTTGTCTTAGGGTATTACCTATATTCAAAAGGATTGACGTAGATCCAAGCAAGGTAAATATTATCAAACACCTTCCTGTTACATAAAAGAAAAAAATATGTTTGAAGTTTCCTTGGCCATGTAGGATACTATACGAGGTTCATTAAATATTCCAGCAAGATTGATTCTCCTTTTTTTTCTCCATTGGTCAAGGATTAGAATTTATTTTGGTCATCTAGGTGTCAAGAAGTTTTTTATTGGATTAAGGAAAAACTCATTTCAACACCTATCCTACAAGGCCCTAATTAGAGCTTACCTTTTCAAATTGACATTGATGCTTTAGAAAGCTCATAGGCACAATGCTTGGTTAACAACAAGGTAAGATTCCTTATGCAATTTATCTTATTAATAATAATTTGTCGAATTATTAATTTCATTATACTGTAGTTGAAAAGGAATTTATTGATGTTGTTCATGCTCGTAATAAATTCATGTATTATATTATGTTTTTTACACATTGATCATGTTGTGATCAAATATTTAATGAATAAAATCTTGATGTTAATTGTAGGATTATTATTTTATTATTATTATGGCAACAATTTCATAACAATAATTGACAAATCGGGGAAACAAAATCTTGTTGTAGATTTTTTGTGCAGACTAAATATTTTTGCAAAGGAAGGTATGGTGGATAATCTCTTTCCGGATGAGCACCTATTTTCCATATTAACATATACTCCCTGGTTTGTTGACATATCCAACTCTTTGGTTACTAGGGAGCTTCTTCTTCATTTATCCTATAGGGAGAGATGTAATATCATCACACAAATCCCCTCTTATGTTGGAAAATTCAATGTGGAAGCCATTAATTCAAAATTTCCTTTACCTTAATACTTGCTTATGAACTTAGTTATTCTTCTTGTCTTCTTTAGTTAGATCTTTTCATAAAAAAAGGCAAGAATGAAACAACAATAATAGAGGACACATAAATTAGGCTCTTAGCCAAGGAAAAACCTCTTTAAGGGGAAAACCTGGGAAACTCTTTTCTTCTTATAAAATATTGTTAAGTTATGGTATGTTCTATGCTTATAACAGTTTACTTCTTTTTCTTATTATATTCCACAAATTAGCAATCACATGTACATAAATTAAAGTGCAGATAGAACATTAAACGATCGACAGAAAACAAGCCAAGACAAGAGACACAACATGTGGCGGCTAGCCAGGGAGAAACCCCATAAAGTGTGGGGAAACCCTTTGAATCTTCTTTTATCTTCAATAATTCAGCAGAGAGAAATAGTACAATCAATTTGATTCATATAAGCAGTAGCAAACCCTAGATCAGCAACATCAACATTAGCGGCTTCATTATCAAACTAGGGCAAACGATATCTCACAAACCGACCGTCGGATTGACTTCATTCCACCACCAAAAGTTGCGGCTTCTAGAGGAGGTTCAGATGAACCTACATCGCAGTTTAGATAAGGAAATATTCTAGGCCATGCAGGTAAATCTTTACTTCTGCAGTTGCATCTTTAGTTTTAGCAGTTTCCGGCTTCAAACTAGGGCAGTCGATATCTTGCAAACCGTTCATCGGATTGACTTCATTCCACCACCAAAAGTTGCAGCTTTCAGAGGAGGTTCAGATGAACCTATAGTGCAGTTCATATGAGGATATATTCTAGGCCACGCAATTCAATCTTTACTTCTGCAGTTGCAACTTCAGTTTCAACAGTTTCCGGCTTCAAACTAGGGCAGTCGATATCTTGCAAACCATTCATCGGATTGACTTCATTCCACCACCAAAAGTTGCAGATTTCAGAGGAGGTTCAAATGAACCTATATCATAGTTCCAAAGAGGAGATCTTCTAGGCCACATAGGTCAATCTTTACTTCTGCAGTTTCAGCTTCAGTTTCAGCAGTTTCCGGCTTCAAATGTGTGAGAGAGAGACCCATTTCTGCACAGTAGAGAAGAGACTCATTTTTGCGCAGTAGAGAGAGAGAGAGATGTGATGAGATGAGTGAGTGAAAATGAGGAAAATTCCTCTTATATTTATACACAACGTTGGTGTTTGAATAGATGCGACTGTTGGGCTTCTGAGCCTACATGAGTTGTAGGTGGCTTGATAATAATTCCATAATCAAAATAAATTCATATCTCCATGAATACTTATCGGAATTGGATGATATTATATCAATCCTACACCTCTCGACGAGAGGAATCTAATAAAAATATTATCAGCCATGAATAAGATGACCCACATGAAGTTTTTCCCTGGTTTCCAATTTTAACACTCCCTCTCAACCAGGGAGAACTTCGTCTGCAATCTGTCTATCGGTCGTTACTATTCATCCATCAAATGCACTGCCCTGTACAGCTTGACCCTTGCCCTGCTCTGCTCTATTCTGCCTATTTTTCTTTGTCTTGTTCTACCCTGTACTGATCGGTACTGTTTTGCTCTGTTCTGCTCTGCTCTTGCATTGTTCTGTTCTGCTCTGGTTTTGTCTGAATTATGAAGAAGAAGAAATGATCGAGGATGTATCATACTGACTCAAAGTTAGTATCAGAGTATGTACCACTGGTCCCAGACCAGTCTCAACTAACCCGAAGTCAGCGTCATAGTGAGTACAACTCCACTGTTCCTAGACCAATATCATCCTCCACTGACTCAAAGCCAGTCTCAGAGTGCGTACCACTGGTCTCAGACCAGTCTCAACCAACCCGAAGTCAGCTTCATAGTAAGTACCACTCCTACCACTGGTCCCAGACCAGTATCACAGTCTCAGAGAGTGTACCACTGGTCCTAGACCACTCTCAACCGACCCGAAGTCAGCGTCATAGTATGTACCACTCTCACTGGTCCCAGACCAGTACTGCACTGACACGAAGTCAATCTCAGAGTATGTACCACTGGTCCCAGACCAGTCTCAACTGACCCGAAGTCAGTGTCATAGTATGGTACAACTCCTACCACTTGTCCCAGACCAGTATCATAGTCTCAGAGAGTGTACCACCGGTCCTAGACCAGTGTCAACTGACCCGAAGTCAGCGTCATAATATGTACCACTCTCACTGGTCCCAGACCAGTACTGCACTGACATGAAGTTAGTCTCGGAGTATGTACCACTGGTCCTAGACCAGTCTCAACCGACCCAAAGTCAGCATCATAGTATGGTGCAACTCCTACCACTAGTCCTAGACCAGTATCGTAGTCTCAGAGAGTGTACCACTGGTCCCAGACCAGTCTCAACCGACCCGAAGTCAGCGTCATAGTATGTACCACTCTCACTGGTCCCAGACCAGTACTGCACTGAC
>APFE030251338.1:18605-53927 GCA_000404065.3 Pinus taeda
TGGCGGCTAGCCAGGGACAAACCCCACAATGTGTGGGGAAACCCTTTGATCAAATCTTCTTTTATCTTCAATAATTCAATAGAGAGAAATAGTACAATAAATTTGATTAATATCAGCAGTAGCAAACCCTAGATCAGCAACATCAACATTAGCGGCTTCATTATCAAACTAGGGCAGACAATATCTCACAAACCAACTGTTGGATTGACTTCATTACACCACCAAAAGTTGTGGCTTCCAGAGGAGGTTTAGATGAAACTATAGTGCAGTTTAGAGGAGGAGATCTTCTAGGCCACGCAGGTCAATCTTTACTTCTGCAGTTGCAGCTTCAGTTTTAGCCGTTTCCAGCTTCAAACTAGGGCAGTCGATATCTTGCAAACCGTTCATCGGATTGACTTCATTCCACCACAAAAATTTGCAGCTTCCAGAGGAGGTTCAGATGAACCTACAACGTAGTTCATATGAGGAGATATTCTAGGTCACATAGGTCAATCTTTACTTCTGCAGTTGCAGCTTCAGTTTCAACAGTTTCCGGCTTCAAACTAGGGCAGTCGATATCTTGCAAACCGTTCATCGGATTGACTTCATCCCACCACCAAAAGTTGTGGCTTTCAGAGGAGGTTCAGATGAACCTATAGCATAGTTCTAAAGAGGAGATCTTCTAGGCCACACATGTCAATATTTACTTTTGCAGTTACAACTTCAGTTTCAGTAGTTTTCGGCTTCAAATGTGTGAGAGAGAGACCCATTTTTGCGCAGTAGAGAAGAGACTCATTTCTGCGCAGTAGATAGAGAGAGAGATGTGATGAGATGAGTGAGTGCAAATGATGAAAAGTCCTTTTATATTTATACACAACGTTGGTGTTTGAATATATGCGACTGTTGGGCTTCTGAGCCTACATGAGTTGTAGGTCGGCTTGATAATAATTCCATAATCAAAATAAATTCATATCTCCATGAATACTTATCGGAATCGGATGATATTTATATCTATCCTACACCTCTCGACGAGAGGAATCTAATAAAAATATTATCAGCCATGAATAAGATTACCCACATGAAGTTTTTCGTTGGTTGCCAATTTTAACAAATATGCTTCAATTGAGACACAAAGACCTAAACCCTTGATCAAGTCCTTCTCCAGGTACCAAGTTAGCCCTCCAACAAGTCTTTCCCTAATTCTGCACCAACCAACTTCAACTTGCCAGCTTCAATATTCAACGCGTCCTACATCTTTGACCCTGCAATTTCAGCCTTGCATCTTTTATGGAAACCCTAATACTGCCTCCTTTTGGGACCTTTCTAGAGCAAGACAACTCTTCCCAAGGTCAACGAGTTCAAGGTAGGGTATATTTCCTTCCATTTGTAAGATTTTGCACTTTTTCCTATTGCAACCTAGACCTGCAACTTCAACCTATTTTTGTAGCACTAGAAACCCTAACACTTCACACATGTGAGAGAGACAAATCCCAAAACAAAGAATTTTCCTTCCTTTTTGGATTCTTCTTGTCTTCTAAACCTTCACTCTTCTTTTCTACTTGTCCCAACTACATATCAATCTCTTTCTTGATAGATAAAAATTCTTGAGTGAGTAAGTTCCAAATGAGGTCGAACTACTCCTTTATATAGCCTTTCCAAGGGTTCAAATTCCCTCCTTTAGGATGACTTGTAACTACCAGGGCTAGCTTGTACTTTTGGAGTTTATAGGAGTTTCTAGACACAAAAATAGTTCTTTTTACAATTGCATTTTTCCTGGAAGGGTATTATATACATGATGTTGACTTCTTTGACTCATGACAATAAATCCTAAGACCTGACAAACCCCAGAAGAATGAAGAACATGCTTTTACCTAGAAGACCATCAATAATGGGCATGCAGCCCATGCTTCAATAATAATAAATTTTTATTTTCTTCTCTTGTTTGTTACATAGGATACATATTGAAATGAGTACAAAAATAATTCTGAAGACTGAAACTAGTTACATTTTCAACATTCCCTCTTAACTATGGAGGTATTCTTAATTTTTACAACCAATACACCATCATTCTCAAACTAAAAAGTTATCATAAGAAGATTTGAATTGATAAGCCATACTGTAAGCATCACAATCATGACCAACACTATCTCTGAGGCCTAACTAGACATGCTCTACTTTAATCAAGAGCATTATGTTGGGAGGATTTACATGTGATACCACGCTACCTTTACAACACACATACCCCGTCCATATTTCTACAAGGTATTTCATTTTAGGACTACTCTTCTCTTGGATCTCCATACTTAAGTCCTTAAATAATATCAGTGCTCTTCGAGCACTCTTCTCTTGAGTTCCTGTCACATCCTCGAAGAGTGTCAATAACTTTCCTTTCTTGGATGTCATTAGAGAAATTTAGAGGTAAAAAATAGGCCTAAAAAATGTACAACCAAAATAAACTTTACAAGGACCAATCAAATTCAAGATGATGATGTTAACCATGGGGATGATTCACCATTTTTGGAGTAAAAAGGTAAAAAGATTAAAAAATAAAAAATAAAAAAAACTATTTTTCAGCTCATATTTTCAACTTAACTCCCTACAATTTTACTCAAAAGTCGAGTGGGAGGACTCATTGGACACATAATTTAATTTCTCATCCAAGGAGTACCCATGTTTCATACTTTTGATGGACCCTACTACATGAAAAATGAGAAATACATGAAAAACGTGGATGCAATCACATTTTTTCATGTATTTCTCATTTTTGTGTAGCAGGGTCCATCAAAAGTATGCAACATCGGTACTCCTTGGATTAGGAATTAAATTCTAAATCCAACGAGTGCCCTCGCTTGTAATTTGAGTAAAACTGTAGGGAGCTAAGTTGAAAATACAAGTTGCAAACGCAGTTTTTTCTTTTTTTCCTCTAAAATTTGATGATGTCTTCTTATTCTATCTATATATATATATATATATATATATATATATATATATATATATATATATATCTCTCGCAAAGAGGCTGCAACTTGACCCATTGCATTCTTCCTTGATCCCTTTACCAATATTGTTTCCACATTACATGGAATGTATACTAACCTTGTCATAATGATTCTCCTAAGAACCTTCCAAAATGATGGTTATTCAAGGATCATATCAATCCATTTAAGCAAGATGAATACTTCTAACATAATGTTAGATAATGGATGGATGATAAAAATACAAAATGGTCTATCTATCTACCTTTTAAAGACTAGATGACTTCTACAAAGAATCTTAACCAAGTAGACTACATATGCTACTACCACATTCTTCTCTTCTATGATGCTATGCAAAAAATACTATCCTAAAAGAAAGATTAATCCTTATAAAGAACCTGACAGTCAGTGACCTTCTTTAGTAGTAAAGATCCTTCATTTATTCCTTCTTTGACTTCTTCTCAGCTTCTCCCACTGCCTCTGCTACATGAGCTTCACTTCTTTCATTTTTCTTGTTGTTTTTTTTGGCTTGGACAATCCCTCTTAAAGTGTCCAAACTCATTGCACTTAAAGCATTGAACCTTGGACTTGTATTTATTCTTCGACTTAGCAGACTTTCCTTTCTTTATCTTCTTGACTCAGGCTATAAAGGCTTTAGACCCTCATCTGATCCAATATCATTGTTTACCTTGATACTTGATTCTTTGAATATTCACTAAGCCCAAAAATCATCAAAGTGAGTTGAATCTTTCTTGGAGTAGATGCCTGTTGCAAAGCCGCTCCATTATCGTGGTAATGCATTTAGTAGACATATTGTCACTTCTAAATCAAAAATTGTTTTCTCAAGCCCTTGTATATGGTCTCTTATCTGAGAGACTTTCATGAGAAAGTATGCCATATCACCATCCTTTGATTTATTCATTCTATATAACTTATTCCACAAACATATTTTGTCCTGATGTACTTACATGGTACAAGTTCACTAGCTTGTCATACATAACCTTGGAAGTTTTCAAATTTGCAACAAATGGAACAAGAGAACATTTAATGGCTTCAACTATGATCCTTTGAGCCCTTGCTTCCCCTTTCTTGTATTTTTCTAGTTCTTGAGTCTTTTCTTTTCTAGGTTCAATAATTTCCCTAGTAGCATACTCCATTACTTCTTGTTCTTTGAGTATTAGGTCAACCCTTTATTACCATGCAAGATAATTTGATGCTCCAACGAGCTTATTACTCTCCTTGCAGAAAGAACCCATGTGACTTGCATATTCAGACATGATGTAATAATATGATACTTACTTGATAACTAAGATTCTCCTAGATGATGTTTTCAACCTTCTTGATGCCTTCAAGATCCTTGAAGAGACTTCCTTAAAAAGATGCTCCATTAGAGTCCTCCAACAACAACTTCCAAGAGTGATGAATGATAAGATCCTTTGATACTTCCTTTAAAGAGGTCTACCAATGAGCCTTCAACTAGGTCCCTTCAGGACACACTCCTTCTTTAAGTCTTCTTCTTCAGGCTTTTCTTAAGAGTTTCCTTTTTACTTTCCATTGACAAGTAATTCCTTCTAATGTCCTTCCAGTTGCCTAGCTTGTTCACCTTAGCTCCGATTCCAAGTTGGAAAATTCAAAGTGGAGGCTATTAATTCAATTTTTCCTTTACCCTAATACTTGCTTAGGAACTTAGTTATTCTTCTTGTGTTCCTTAGTTATATTTTTTCATTAAAAAATATCAAGAATAAAACGACGACAATAAAGGACACATAAATTAGGCTCTCTTCTAGTGAAAAAACCATCCAAGGGGAAAACATGGTAAACTCTTCTCTTATTATAGAATGCTTCAATTGAGGCACAAAGACCCAAACCTTATACCAAGTCCTTCTCCAAGTACCAAGTCATCCCTCCAACAAGTCTTTTCCTGATTCTACACCAACCAGCTTCAACTTGCAACTTCGACCTGCCAACTTCAATACTGCATCTCGTCTTGCAACTTCAACCTTACAATATTGGCTTTGTAGCTTCTATGGAAACCCTAATGCAACCTTCTCTTGAGACCTTCCTATAGCATGAGAACTCTTCCCAAGGTCAATGAGGTCAAGGTAGGGTATATTTCCTTCCAACCCTAAGATTCTGCACTTTGTCCTACTACAACTTAGACCTACAATTTAGACATCTTTCTATAGTAATAGAAACCATAAAACTTCGCACATGTGAGAGAGATAGAGCTGAAAACAAATATTTTTCCTTCCTTATTGGATTCTTATTGTCTTCTAAACCTTTGCTATCCTTTTCTGCTTCTCCCAACTACAAATCAAGCTATTTCTTGATAGATAGAACTTCTTGAGTGAGTGAGTGCCAAATGAGCTTGAAATTATCCTTTATATAACCTTTCCAAGGGATCGAATTCCCTCCTTTAGGTTGAATTGTAACTGCCAGGGCCGACTTGTACTTTTGGAGTTTCCAAGACTTTTTAAACTAAAAAATAATTCTTTTTAAAATTACATTTTTCCAGAAAGGGTCTTATAAACATGACGTTGACTCCTTTCACTCATGACGATAAATCCTAAGACCTAACGAACCCTAGAAGCATAAATAACCTGCTTTTATCTAGAATACCATAAATAATTAGCCTGAAACCCACGATTTAATAATAATATCTTTTTTCTTCTCTTGTTTGTTACATATGATACATATTGAAATGAGTACAACAACAATTATGAAGATCAAAACTAGTTACATTTTCAACATCCTACACATGGATTGTAGGTTGCTTGTTCAAGCTAGGCCTTGATCAGATATTAAGAAGATTTTTGAGGAGGATGAAGTACATGATATTATAGAGGTATGGCATGATGGGCCACATGGAGAAAATTTTGTGACCAAAATGAAAACCTATATGTTTTTGTAGATTGGTTACTTTTGTCCTGCTCATCATGAAGATGCTCATCAATACACCTCCCATTGTGATGAGTGTCAGAGAAAGAGAAATGAAATGCCCTTACATCCACGTGTTATTTGATCTTTTGAAAAATACTGGATGGACTTCATTGGACACATTGATCCTACATCAGGGAAAAATAAGCATCTCATTGTGTCTACTAATTATTTGACTAAGTGGGCTGATGTGAAAGAAATTAAGGTAGCCATAGAGCAGAAGGTAGAAAAGTCCTAAGGGGGAACATTTTCTACAAGGTTGCATACCCAAGAGAGGTGGTTACAAATCAAGGAACTCAGTTCACTTCCAACCTTATTGCAATTATTATGGGGCAACATCACATCCATCACAGGGAATCCACTCTATATTATCCCAAGATAATGCAGGGGTTGAGGTAACAAATAGAGAGATGGAAATCATTCTCCTCAAAGTGATCAACATAAGAAGAAGACATTGGGCTAATAGATTCACTGAGGTAGCATGGGCCTACAACACCACATGGAAGACCACTATAGGGTTCACCCTTATCAACGAGTATATGTTAAAAAATCCATGATTGCTATTGCATTTGAGTTCACCACATTGAAGATAGTCACACAATTAGAGATGGATCTTACTAAATCTCAAGAGGAAAAGAGACATCAACTAAATGCATTAGAGGAACAAAGGATGCAAGCTCTTTTTTCATAATGAAGTGGTCCAAATGCAAAGAATGATTTGGCATGATAAATTATTCAATACTAAGTACTTCAAATAAGGTGTTTGGGCCCTACTTTATGTTTTTATTATTTTAATATTTTAAAGTTATATTTATGACTAGGTGGTTAGGGCCATATGTGGTGGAAAATTGCTATGAGAATGGATTTGTAAAAATTAGAAGTTGATGAAGAAAAAATCCCCTCTTGGTGAATGGTTTTAGACTCAAAGTCTAAAATAAATATAGGACAAGTTCATAAAAATAATCAAAAGACAAGATATGGATGTGATTGAGAATAAAAATGCTCCCAATCCATTTAGTCTTTGGAAAAAATAAAAGAAATAAAAAAAAATTACTAAAATTCTTATGTGAAAGCTTCCTTTAAGGTGTTTGTGACAAAATGAAAACCTCTTTGAGGCAATTTTGAGTACGGTAGGGCAATAATGAAAACTAGAAAATGGCACCATTACTCTATAGAAAAAGAAAAGAAAAAAAACACATTCTAGTTTTTTTTGGTTTCCCTAACTTCCTATTTTTCTTTATTGTGTGAAGATGACCAAAGAATTCTTACTGTAGAAATGAAATTATTCCGATTAAAATAAGGAGCACAAGGCTTCAATAACAATTTTAGAAAGATACAAGGACAAGTTGGAACTTACCTATCATAACTTCTAGCAAGAACATTGTCTTGCCTATCACCTTCTTTCTTTTTGGCAGAGATCCCTTTCCATTTACATAATCCATCACTCTCCTTTAACAACTCATATCCGTCCATATTTCATTAATTTATATCATTTCAATCCAATCCATCAACTCTTTTTCCCTAAGACAAGATTCTATAGGAAAACCACAAACAATTTTATAATTCTACAAGAAGATATAAAGGTCACAAAAAATATGCAATTCAAGTAAATTATTAAGACCTAGCTTTGAAACTTCAAGAATAGCCTCACCAAAGTATCTACCAACCTTTTTTGGGCAAATTTAGTGTTTCTACAAACGCCTAACCCTCTAGACTTAGTAGCTAGCCTAGAAACAACAAACAAAGTAATTCGCTGCCTTTTCTATGATTGACAGATAAGATAAACAAGAAGAGAAACTGACCTGTAGGTTTCTATTGCTCCCTCTCTCCTTTGAATGATCTCGCCACTCCTTTCCGTACTTAACTCGCTTGGAAATTACCTACACAGAAGCCGAGATAGAAACCAATCAAAGCATACAATGAAGATCTGTTAATTAAACATATCATAGAATCCAGAATATGATATACATATAAACACATGAATGGAAAAAGATTTGAATTCTTTATTGATAAAAGGAAAAATTACAACCCATGAATGTTCATGCTTGATTCAATGTCTTCCTTCCAGTTTAATCCCTTCTCTCCTCATGAAGCAACAATTCGACATCATTACAATACTCTCACTAATCTCATTCAAACAACATCTCCTTAGCTCAAGAAATTCCAACCTAGACCAACCTTTGAATGCTTGGTCAATTTATAGTTGAATGGAGGAGGCCAAGCCATTAATGGCTCTCATGAATGCTCTACCAAAATTGCGAGGTGTTTCCATGGAGGAAGGGATAATGGATTGAGGTTCATTAATCCTCTTCCTCATCCAAATGCGAGCTCAACCAACCTAGAAACTTCCATAAGTATCCATTGGATGAGGAATTCAATGGATTCATTCAAAAAATTCGATGAATCTTGCTCAATGCAGGTGAAATGAAGGCTAAGTGCGCTACAACGCACCCAGTTAGTGCAATTTTTGCATTGCATTGTAGCCTAATAGAAGGCTACCTGCGCTGATCTCCTTAGGGACACTTTTTGGATGAATGGTGTCATGGAAACTCTTGGGAGGCAAGAATGATGTAGGTTGACCTCATTAGGGGATGAAAACAACTGAATTAGGGCTTGATGGACCCTAATAATATGGATCTGGAAGTTGGGATTGATGTGCCCAAATTGACCTGTAAGAGTTGCCGCCAAAAGCATGAAGTCAAAAATAAACACGTCGAGTGAAATGCTATACCATTTGGAGAGAAGGTTTCAAAGTGGAAGGTGACTTGCATCAGTTACAATACAAATATCATGATAATTCGATTTTTATCATGAACTAGCTGAGGGAAGGCATACCCATTCTCAGCTTATAAAATTTCATTACATATACAAATATAGTCGTCTACATATATAGACCCATAAATGGATGACCATGAATGTAAGGCCATTGTACATTTGATATAGTACTCCTAAAAATATATATCACAGCCCAGATGGATGAAACTAGATCAGGGGTCTTCAATCTCGTCCAATATTTCACTCAAGTACAAGTCTAACCATGTGAATAGATGATTTGAAGTTGAACATGGAGAGACATCGTCTGATTACTAGCCAATTATGTAAGCTGTTAACAGACACGAGAGGAATCACCAATAATGATAATGACCCTCAAGGTACTGCAGTACATTTCGCATGGTGTGAATAAATGATTTGATGTCGAACACCATACGAAGTCTTTCGGTCGAAGGCCAATGATGTCAACCTATCGCCGGAAGCGAGAAACCTGCCATTGATGTATGCAAGCTTGAAGGTACTGAAGGGGTGTTTCTAAGTCAACTTCTTGGATGAAGTGCTGAAGTCGACAAGAAGCGTCTCGTCGCAGGAGGACCTTGATGTATCCCACATCAACGACACGAAACGAGGTAACTGATTTTGGAGATGAACATCGACTGACGACACAAGGTTCAGGAATGGCAGGCATGAAAATGAAGGTTCACAATATTGTAAATGATGAAGTTTTGAATTGAATGACTTCTCTTGAACATATTGGCCACACTGAAGTGAATTGGTAGCATTGACCCAAAACAGAGCAATGGATGGTGTGATAGACCAACGATGTGATAACCATCAAGCTAAATGACCCAACCCACATAGTCATGGTGATGAGGTGAAAGTGTCATGTTCAAGATTGACATGCTACCATAAAGTTTTCTCGACTTTTTCCCATTTTCCCCAGTCATTGCTGACCAATACCTCTTTATTTTTTATCAAGCTTGAGGAGGATAACATATGCTTGTTGTATAATTCCACCCTTTGGGTGAATCCATCACTATTTGATTTTTTAACGAGTCTAGCGAAGGTGAAACTCGGTCTTGTCTAGATGGACAAGTTTGTTGCTATTTGATGTTTTTAATGAGTTTAACGACAAAGATAACTCAGTCCTTTTCATGTTTAGAGAGTTTGAAAATGGATAAAAAGGAAACTCCACAAGTTCATTTTCGTAAAATAATCTCTCAATTCTGAAAAAGCGTAAAATAATACAAGAGAGATATCGTTTCCAATCCTTTAACGAGCTGGAATAGACAAGCGCTCGACAATCTTTTCATATTTAGAGAGTCTGAAAAGAGTTTAAAGAGGACTCCGCTTTGAGGAATGAGTGGTGTCTAGGGTAGAAACTGGTTCCGGTGATGTTCGAACTTCTCAAAACGTGTTGATTTATGTGAAGAGGCTGGCTAATAAGACCACTCATTGCAGTTGTTCCTCAAGAAGGGTAAAACAACCAAGTGAAAGCGTATGATTGGCCAGAGGGATGGTGGCGATGGGATGAAAAAACCCAATGCTCATCTGACGAAAAAAGGCTGATAGAATGGCAATCACAAGGGTTAAAATAGAAAATGGGTTCATTTTTACACAAGCTTGAACCATAGGGAACTATGCTTGGATTCAGTTTCATGTTTACACAAGCTTGAAACGAAAAAATATGCTTGAGATTGGTTTATATGCCCCCAGCATGATGAAAGGAAGACTCTCCTATAACTAGATGGAAGTCACTATGGTGAAGCAGTACGATTATCCAACACCTTTTCAGCTTTGTGCAAATAGGGACAAAGGTGAATGGGGTGATTCCCTTCACATAACTTACAAGGAAACTTAACTTTACCATTAGGTGCATGCCCCCCAAGCTTCATTACATTCACCTAAGTATACTACTTGTGGCTATCAGGTGGAAGGAATGAAGGTTCATTTATGAGATCAAGTGGAAGACTTGACTGGGATTTTACGAGATCTAATCAAAGACTCGACTTGGAACTTTCCTCTAGGGGAACTTGTTTCATTTTTTAATGAGCTTGATATAAGACAAGGAACTATGCTCAGTTTCTTTATTTCATTTTGTAATGAGGTTGACACAAGACAATGAACTATCCTCATAACCTTGGGTTCATTTTTTAAGGAGGTTGACACAAGACAAGGAACTATCCTCAGAGAACCTTGTTTCATTTTTTAACGAGGTTGACACAAGACAGTGAACTATCCTCAGTGACCCTTGTTTAATTTTTTAACGAGGTTGACACAATACAACGAACAATCCTTACATTCCTTGGTTTCATTTTTTAACGAGGTTAACACAAGACCAGGAACTATCCTCATGGGAGATGTTTCATTTTTTAACGAGGTTGACATAGTAAAAGAACTATCCTCATATTCCTTATTTCATTTTTTAACGAGGTTGACACAAGACAAGGAACTATCCTTGAACCCTTGTTTCATTTTTTAATGAGGTTGACACAAGACAATGAACTATCCTCGAATTCCTTGTTTCATTTTTTAACGAGGTTGACACAAGACAATGAACTATCCTCGAATTCCTTGTTTCATTTTTTAACAAGGTTGACACAAGACAATGAACTATCCTTGGTGACCCTTGTTTCATTTTATAACGAGGTTGACACAATACAAGGAACTATCCTCATAATCCTTGTTTCATTTTTTAACGAGGTTGTCACAAGGCCAGGAACTCTCCTCATATTCCTTGTTTCGTTTTTTAACGAGGTTAACATAAGACCAGGAACTCTCCTCGTGGGAGTTGTTTCATGTTTTTAATGAGGTTGACAGAGTAAAAAAACTATCCTCATGGACTTGTTTTGTTTTTTTAACGAGGTTGACACAGAAAAAGAACTATCCTCATATTCCTTGGTTTAATTTTTTAACGAGGTTGACACAAGACAACAAACTATCCTCAGGGGCTTGTTTCATTTTTTAACGAGGTTGACACAGTAAAAGAACTATCCTCATATTCCTTGTTTCATTTTTTAATGAGGTTGACACAAGACAATGAATTATCCTCGAATCTTTCGATCACAACTCATAATTGGTCATGAAGGAGAGATCTGGTTCCTTCAGTGCACTGGACCACTAGAGAAATGACAGGCACCAGAACTTCATTCACGTGACACTTCCTCATTACCTTGCATGCCAATATCTGCGTAGCCAACCAGACTATAGATTTAGATATGGATAGGATGGAGTATCCTCGCGACTCCTTTACCAGCTTATAAGTGCTTTTCATGTGCTCACCCAAGTCCCTTTCCCCTGTTTTTCTGCCAAACACCTTGGCCGGATTCAACCTGTTATGCAGCAAGTGTGTAATCTTGTGAATCAACATATCAGTGATGTGGATAGGTCCTCTGAGCCATAAACACCCATCATGTACAAGTGTGAGAAGTTGGTGTATACACGCTATGTTAATGTTGGTGTGGTGGTAGTGTCGCACCCAAAGCAAGTTAAGCAACCCAAATTTCTCAACACCTCGGGCCCATTCCTCTGTTTCCAATGCTGTCATACTCGTGTCTTCATAGACTATGCGCTTCATGAAGGTATCCGTTGATAAGTGGGAAAACTTAGTGAGATTCGCTAAATCCCAATCCTCCATTTTCAGTAGTGGAAGGTAGGAAAGCCATGGTCCTTCAAACGACACCTGCTCGGGTAGCAGGGGTGTGGACATGAGGAATTTGTTAGAATCTAGGTTTTTGGGAATCTTTGCCTTACCCTTCCTCGGAGGGACATACTGAGGGAGATTTGTGATGGGCTTTGCTCCTTCATCTTCTACATCTTCGGCTCCTCAACTGTCTTCAGCTTCGAGGTCAATAACCTTCTCTTTGCCTTTTTCTCGGTTGGGGTCACTGTATACCCCCTTGGGGAAGTGTGCATCTGTACCGACATTTTCATCTCTTATTCAGCCATGGATTGTGTCATCCTTGGTGCCATAGATTCAACATCATATTTTTCAGGGCCTAGGGTGTCAGAGGCTGTTGCATCCATACTCATCTTCTCCATAAATAGTTTACGGGCCTCAATAGACACGTCTGTGAGGGAAAAGAACTCTTCCCAAAAGGCTCGACTCATTAACAGACAATGAATTCTAGAGAAAGCCTGAAAGGTGAAAAGTGTAATTGTTTGGATTGACATATAGGGGTTTTTGGAGTCACGTCCAATCGTTCCCTCCATAATCCGATCATCAATGCTGTATTGGCAGCAGATCTTTGTAGATCTTGATCTTAAATTCCGCCAACCCATTCTTTGTACTCGTCTTATGACCGTCAAATTGTCAATGGTCACTTTCCAGCTGTGTGGCATGGTACCACCATCCATAGCGTAGCTACCTTCGCGTAGATCCTGATACTGCACCGTCACCAGCTTCTGTGCAGCCAATCCATTATGTATTCCTCGAGTCGTGGTAGGGTATTTTATAGTCCTGCGCTCCCTTACAACTGCCTGGAGCACTAAGAATGTCCTGCCACCATATAGTCATTGAGTTGGGTCTGCTGTATATGGCTTCAATAAACTTCCATTCACATTTCCCAGAAATGATTCTCCATTCAGTTTTGCGAGCTGGACTGTGCCTTCATCTGTAATCTCTTTGATAACATATGGCCCCAGCCAGTGCATCTGAAACTTTCCTGGAAACTTGGTGAACTTAATATCATATAATAAATCCAAATCGTTTACCTTAAATGTGCGCAGCTTGATGTGTCGATCGTGCCTTGATTTTTCACATTCCTTCTATACTTCTTGATGAAATCTAGCTAAGAATCTATCCTCTTTGAGCTCCATCAGCTATGCGAGCCATTCTTCTAAGGCTTCGCGGTCCACCATCCCTGTGAAAATTGCTATCCAGAGACTAGGCATAATATATTCCATAGGCATCACAACTTCTACGCCATAGACCAATCGAAAAGGTGTCTGACCTGTTAGCTTTTTGCAAGTAGTCCTGTACGCCCACAGTATTGCCGGTACATGTACATCCCAATTATTCCATTGTGCATTGCAAATCTTTGTCAGTGTGTTCTCCAAGATCTTATTGAAGGCCTCAACTATTCCATTGGTTTGAGGATGATACGGTGTGCTCTTTTGATGATAAACCTAGACCTCTTCAATCAACGTGTTGATTGTTTCATTGAGGAAGTGCATACCATGATCGCTCATTAATACTTTTGGGAAACTGAATCTGGTTAACACGTACTCAAACAAGAATTTTAATGTTGTTTCCCTTGTACAATGCTTCACAAGCTGTGCCTTCACCCATCTAGTCAGATACTCTGCCGCAGTGATGATATAGCGCACACCTCTTTTCTTGCCTAGGGGCTCAATCGGTCCTACAAAGTGAATTTCCCATTTCTCAAATGGCTGTAATGATGCCTGAGGGTTCAGTGGCAGCTCATCCCTCCGCGATGGTCTACCAGTTTGCTGACATGCATCGCATGCCCTACAATATGCTTTAGAATCTTTATGCAGCGTAAGCCACCACAACTCTACGCGCAAAATATTTTGTGCTATTGCCTTTCCTGCATAATGTCCTCCTGCAACCCCTCCATGAGCTTCAACTAGGATGCTACTTCATTCGAAATCATGGACATACCATCGCAATATCTCATCAGCACCCATCTTATACAAATGTTCGACGATCACCGAAAAATCTTCCGTGCACACTACTAAATCTTTGTTCTGTTGACTAGTGTATCCTTTTGGGGCTGTCCCTATAGTAAAAAAGTGGATAATATCTGCAAAGTGGTTATCCACTACGCGCACTGCAAAGAGATGCGTGTTGGGTAACCCTTCCTCTAAATTAGTAGGCCCCTCCCCTGTTTCAATCAGCGATAGATGGTCAAGTCCTGCATTCAACCTTCCTAGCTTCACAATTACGTCAAAGTCATATTCCTGAAACAACAACAACCATCTGCATCCCCCCCCCCCCCCCCAACACATGCTTGTTGACTAGGTACTTCAAGGCAGAATGGTCTGTGTACATCTTGAAATGTATGCCCATCAGATAGTGTCTAAACTTTTGGAGCATGTACACCATAGCCAATCCTTCACGCTCTGTCGTTGAGTAATTTTTCTCAGCCTTTGATAATTTCCTACTCGCAAAGGCTATAGGGTGATCCATCTCTCCTTCGCCAACCTGTGTCAGAACTCCTCCCGACGCAATACAGGAGGTGTCAATGAGTACATGGAATTCCTTCTTCCAATCACGGAAGACCAAGATTGACGTAGTGACGATTTTTTCCTTCAAGACATCCAGACTGCCCTGACATTCTTCATCCCAATAGAATGTAGCATCCTTCTTTAGAAACTTTTCCATAGGTGCGGTAATCTAAACATGAGCCTTAATGAAATTTCAATAATACTCAATGTTAGATGTAGCTATTTAACACTCCTCGGGGCCTCCAAATTTACTATTACTGTGATCTTGGTAGGGTCCACCATTAGTCCTTGCTTGCACACCACATGACCCAGCAAAATCCCAAAGGGGACACAAAATAAGCATTTCCTTAGGTTCAATGCTATCTGATATCCTCTACACGTATCCAACATTAAGCGTAAACTGGCTACATGGTGTTTGACTAAGCCAAACACTGTCAAATCATCAAAATATAGATCTAAGAATTTGTGAATAAACTCCTTGAACGCCGCGATGACTACATGAGAGAATATCGCGGTGCATCCTTGAGTCGAAATGGCATCATAGTATACTGGAAACAACCCCATTCCGTTGCGAAGGTTGTTTTACTCCTGTCTTCTATCACGATCTTAATATGATGGTATCCAGAGAACCCATTGGTGAATGAGTAGGTCTCCTGCCCTCCAACATTATCCAATACCTCATCTGTAAACAGTGTTGGAAACACATGCATTGTTAAGCTTCCTAAGATTTATACAAATCTGTATTTCTCCCTTTTGTTTCTTTTCTTGGACTACAATCGAGCTCACCCGATCAGATTCCTCCATAGGTTTGATAATTCCTACCTCAAGCATCTTGTCCAATTCCAAGCAGACCTTTGTATTTAGGGTGAAGGCGATATGGCCTCTACTTAATAGGCTTCACATCAAGATTCATGGTAATCTTCATCATGCCCAAATCACCTATGATGCCCTTCAAGTCCAAAAATTTTGTAGGAAACAAATCCCGATATTCGCAGAGCAACTCAACAACTTTATCCATCGTGGCATCATCCCAGTAATCCCCGATCTTCGCAAATTTTGGCTCTGCTTCAGTACCAATGTTCACTTGCCTAGTCTTCAATGGCGCGTTGATATTCAGATTCTCTATCTGCAGAACTTCAACTGTGCTATGGACTTCTGCCTTTGGAATATTGATATTTCTTGGATACTCATCCTCCGCTTCATTAGTCACATTATGGCATTCCAGTGCATGGCATAGTTAGGTGCTCCAGTCTAGCTGAACCAACTCCAAAGCGTCCTGTGGTTTCTGAAGATCACGACCTTAACCACCTGCAGAGCTTCATCAATGCTTTCAAATCCATCTTCAAAACTGAAGGTCATTAAGAATCCTTCCCTTAATATATCCCACTCCGCGGTGCCATGGTGGAGCTCGGTCTCCAGGTACCAATTCATAGGGATTATATCTAAAGTATGACAGAATAAATGCACCCATTCTTGTTGCGGCTCTGCTCCATAAACTTTAGTCCATTTCGCTAAATGGTCGTGCGGATCATTTCTCCCATCATATTTCTCAGTCAGCCAAAGTTTTGGGTGACCAAATCGCAACCTCATCATCCTTCTATAATCATGCCATTCATCAAAGCTATCTTTATGCATACCCCACCATTGTGCGCGTGTAACATGAAATGCCAAATCCAGTGCTTGAAAGTGATGATCCTCAGGTACTTCTCTTTCAGAGGCATCCAAAAACTTATCTACATTAGTTAAACCATCATCATATGGTATATTTCTTACCTCCGATGACACACAACACAACGATTTAGTCATCATGTTACAACACAACGTAGATACTTTGTGCAACCGATTCTGCCAATGCTCCAATTATTCATATGAATCTGAGGTACAGGAGATTTCGTGGTCCCATGCAGTCTGTCCATCAGATGTTGGGTTAATCCAGTGTTGATCTCACACTATTATTTTGTAAATCTGATCCAAATCATCATCACTTTCTTCATAGTCGTGGACCAGTTAAGTATAGAGCGGTCCTTCTGCAAGGTCTAATGGTACTACAATGCATAGCGATTTCCTTTCAAATGAAATTATCTACTTCTTCAAGTTGATGACCCCATTCATATCAATAGCCTAATAAATTCCAAGGAGCGTGGGGTATGGATTGCTGTCATCAACAATTTCTATCACTTCAAAATCAGCGAGTGCCCTCACACCTTCTGTATCTAAAGTGACTCCATGCAGTCATCCCATAGGGATAATTTTCTACTGGTTCGCCATCCTCAGTTGAATCGTAGACCATTGCAATGCAAGTCTCCCCATTCTCTCCCATGTCTATTAGGAAAAATGTTCGCATCAGACCCCAGATCCAAAATAACCTGGTCCATCTCATAGTCTCCTATTTGCGTGGTAAGACTCACCTCATGCCCTATTCTTACTTTATGCTTGCCAATCTTCTTGAATATGCAGTGTCCGTCATGAGTACTTTCCTTACTAGCACACTTATTTTTCAATTTGCTGTAGCCCCTTTATAGCCTTTCTATCGCGCAACAGTTTCATACAGGTTTCTAAGAACGTGGTGAGTACATAGGGATCAATCTCTGTGGGCGTGCTGGTTCCTGGTAGTTGGCCTTGACTGCCTAAGGTAGATGCCTTAGCGAATTTTTTCTTTGCCTCCATGAATGTCTCCTTCACGTGTTCCAAATCAAAGACAACTTCCTTTTCTGGGGCCTCGTAGACCCACCCACTTTCTTCAGGTTGTTTTCCTTTATCATCACCAGTTGTTATTCTACTTCTTAGCACGATATTTACATTTGGATCTTCCTTGCAGGGCTCAACCGTCATCATTTGCAAGTTCTGGGTAGGCTTCCCAGGTTGCACCTTCTTCTCCTGCATCTTAGCTCTTAACACAGGGCATTCTTCTATTGTGTAGTCAAACTGAGTGCAATATTGACACGACAGGCGTGTTTGATTCGGACACTCCTGCACGTAGTGCCATGGTGTCCCACAATTATAGAAAATGAACTATCCACAACCTCTACCAGGTCCTCTCGGCCTTGTCCACACCCCTTATATCCTCCGCATGCTCCCCCAATGCCTTGATTCGGAGGCCGAGTTTCTGCTTGCATTTGGTACGTAGGCATCCTTTCCATCATCAATTCGTAGCTACAATAATGGCACTTTTCGTGGCCCATCGATTTGCAAAAATTGCAGAATAATTGTTGTGGTGTCTGCACAAACTTTTGTAGCAAATGACAATTACCTATTACGTGTTTTTTGACCACCTGACAAATAGCGCACCATAGCGCGGGTCCCGCACTTGGTCCTGCTGGAGCTTCCTGCCTCAGGGGCATTGGCCCCCCCCTGTGATATAATTCGCAAAGATAGGGAAGTGATCTTTTTCATGCCCCTAGATCTTACACTTGAGGCACCAGACTTCCTCACGCACCTCCGACCGAGCCTCTTTTTCTTTTTTCAAGTTCTGCAATTCCAAGCAGAGGTTCTGCAACTGTGAGTGAATTTGTTGGACTCCCAAAGACGCATCTTGAATAGGTGTTTCATGCAATCTCATCACGATTTCCAGAGCTTCCACCTAAGTCCCTATCTTCTGCTATGATAAAGCAATCCTTAGGTGGGGCAGGAGTGAGGCTATAAACCATTTGCGGTGTTGACTATGTATGAGGTGCATATTAGCTTCACAGATCACGCACTTCAATATTTGATCTAACTCCCAGGGAATTTCGCCGGCCCTCATTGTGATTTCCTTGAATCCAATTACTGATTGCAAGTCATACTTAGGCCTACCAAATTCTTTGTTCAAAGCGGCTTGACTGTCTTCTAATGACGGCAACGAGTTATCGGTGCAGTTCTTAATATACCATGTCAACGCACGATCTTGCAGAGCAGTAATCAACTGTGCCTTATTTATATTATCATCTGTAATTTGTTGTGCTATCCACATAGCCTTCATAACAAACCAAAACTAATTTGCATCCTCACCTCCTAGGCCCTTGAAAACTATAAACTTCATCGTATTCGACATGTTGAATGGCAGTGGTAGTGGTGGCAGTGTGGGAGAAGGTGTGTGTTGTGGAGATGAAGGTGGAGGTGGAGTGGATGGGTGATGTGTCCATGGGAAACCTTACCTTATCAATTGGACAATGCTTCATGGTGAGGCCTGTACTGCTCCCTCATTGTCACTTGAAGGAGGTCCAATCAACAACTGTATTCATGACCTAATTTTTCTTGATTTCTAAAGCTTTGTCCACTTTGCGTAGATCCAAACATCAAGGCAATGGCATAAACCACTTTTCACACAAGAGCATCTTAATCTAGGTATTCAAATATCTCAAATACTTACCTCGTGGTCCCTTAAATAAGAATTGCTCTGCTTCGCTATAACTGACCGAGGTGTCAACTGCGAATCCTATAATGAATCCTCCTAGAACCTGATCTAGGTAATGATCAACAACACGCACGATCTTATCCTCAGATGCTTCCAACCTCCGCACTAGCTTTAGAGTCCACACTATTGGACCGTCAAGCCTCAACCTCCCTTGGCCATATGCTAACTTAGCTATCCACTCATATAGTCCAATCAGGAAGGTGTAGAAGAAACTTTCATGTATTTATGTGTACAAATATCTATTGAGCCGCTGCCCTTTGTCAAGCACGCATTTCTGTTTTCTTTTACTGCGAATTCGTAGATCTTCCTATAGAACCACTTATGAATTTCCTTTTTGGTTGGATTCTAGTGATGCGACATCACACATCTCTTTATGCAGATCCTAGTCCTGGCAATAGAACCATTTGTTGGCTTAGTGGGTCCTGACCTAGGTTCAAAGTTAGTTGTGCCAAAAAAAACCCTACACTATTGGCCCTTTCGGAATCAACCAACGTAGCATGGAATGAAGTCTCACCCGAAGCAGTATGGGGGGGTGTTGGAACCAAGTTTCCGCACTTAGAGATTAGTGTGATGTCCTTGTTACGTCTTAGATCTGCATGCACGTAGATATTTAAGCCTTGCGGTTTCAACACTATAATTTCCTTCAATTGGCCTCTAGACCTCCGCGAAGGTCTACGATCGACTTTTGTACACCCTTTATAGATAGGTTATCTACTTACGCGCATCATAGACTACTCTCAGATCATAATCTACAGAGACTTGCTTACATGCTTAATAAACTTAAAAAAAAGTATTGTAGTCTTCGCGTAAACACTTAACATGCATTGCGTTCAAGTAAAGATATTCATCCAATAGATTTGTGCATCAATACATTATTAATTCATAAAGACATTCTTTTATCACAACATAAGTTGCAAACATAAGAAACATAAATAAACAGGTAAACAAATGAATTTCTCCAACAATCTTCTTTATTGAGTGATCTGAAAATGGGGCACTAAAGGCTTCTTGTCAGCTTACAAGAACCTCTCCCACTTCCAAAGCTTATATATTTGCAAGACCTTATGATTAATTAATTGCAGAATTAAAAAGTGCTTGAAAATAGGTGTATGTCTTTTGTTTGCCTTTAGATTGTTCAAGTGCTTATGTTCATTTGTTTAAACTGATAGGAAATGCATTTAACAGTAAATAAAGCAGCAAGTAAGTAAACACATAGGACAACAATATAATTAGGAGTTCACCCAAAACTCTTGAGCTACGTCTCTGTGAGCTCTAGTCAACTCAACTAGGCTCTCTGGGATTATGGCATAAATTCTTTTTACAAGCTCCACGCTAAACTCCATTGGTTTACAACTGAACCTATGGGTTTAGAATACCATCTTATCCCGCTGGCTGTCCTCACTCTGCAGACAGATCTAGGCTTCTCTGGACTTGACTCCTTCAATCAACGCTCTGAGTGATCTTGCTCTAGCTTGCACCAACTCCCTCAGAATCCTCTTAACTGTCTCTGGAATGCCTTCTTCTATCTTCAGCACACTCTAAACACCAACAACAGCTAGATCATTTAATCTCTTTGCTGTTCTACAGCTTCACTACGGCTCCATGGCTCTTAGAAGTCTGCTGTGATCTCTCTGGCTCTGGTTCTCGCTCTTGTCTTTGGCTTTGGTTCTTTGCTCTGGCTCTAGCTCTCTATGAGCTTCTCTCGACCTCTGCATGCCTTTGTAGTTCGCTTGATCACCAAGTGACCCTCAGCAACCTTCCAACGACCTTTTTCAGTCCTCCAGCTCCCTTGACAACCTTCAACTACCTTCAACATTTATGCTGTCTTTGTTTTTATCATGAATCGGTTACAATCCTCCGTCATTGAAGAACTCGACTATTTCCTCACAAGAATCTGTTTACAAATGGAAAAGAATAGGAGAGCAGGAAAACTCGGTCGTTTTTCCTTCCTCTGGCTGATATAGCCAAATAACAGAATACACAGGAAACACATGCAAAACACATCATGGGCCTTTAGCTCAAACTTCAAATATTATGGAATCAGCCCTATAAACCTATTGGGTCTGTCCAAATATCACTTATCGCTATCGCATTGCATAATGGCCAAAAGACCCAATACTCGGATAATACACAAAAAATACAAAAATCCAGATTTCAAAACTTATGAAATCACGTCCATAATTTTTATCGGGTCCACCTTTTATCGACATGTTGAAAGTCACAATCGCAATGTGCATTGCCCTGGTATTGGGGGTTCACCGATCGTCGATCACCGATATCGCTGATCGGCCCATCAGAACGTTGGCGTATCGCTACCAGCCCCCTCACATCGGTGTTATCATTGATCGCATATTGGCATATCGCAGTCGCAACAGCCTTGGGGGTCTTCCCTTTTGTCACGCTTATCACCGATCCACCGATCAGATCCTAACCATTGATCCATGACCTCTAATCCGATGGATGACAGTTCATTTCAGGGCGCATGACTTACAAGGGGATTAACCGCTTGAGAAAGCGATTTCCTCTCTCCTCCACCATGCCACGCATCAATCAATGTATGGATTCAGGTGGAGCCCATCCAATACCACTTACTACTTGAAGCCCACCCGAAATACCACTTACGACCTTCCTTTCAGAATTCAAAAGTTTTACTTGTTTGATTTATAAATCCGTCGGGTCCACTGAAAGCCTTTACACCTGTTTTAAGTCCTTCAGCCTTAGTTTATTGCGATGCGATAAAATAATGTGATGCGATGGACTCTAAGGGTTTTTATGTTTAAAAACACATTTTCCCTTAAGTCCCATTTATATAATAATTTGCCTCCTTTTCAAAGGACAAAGGAAAACTTCTTTTTGCGATAACTTCCTCATCCGAAGTCCATTTTATCCCATTCAAATTGCAGTAGATTCAGAATGAAAAGATCTATGCACTGGGACTAAGAGCTTCCTTGGAATTTCATTTTCTTCTGTGAGGAACACTTTAGACTTAGAAGTCTATCTTAGATCCATTTTGGATCACACCTTCCCACTAAAAGAACTTTTGGTCTCCAAAAGACTGACGTACTGATTTGAATAGTAAATGAGAGTAACAACACCCTCTTATTTCAGCCTCCATACACTTGCCTCTGCATAGTGCCTCTAAACCAATGCCTTTGACCACTCTCCTTCCTGGATGTGCTGGTCGCCTTGGGAAGAACTGTTTTTCTCCTTGATTTCATGTAGAACTCCTACTGAGATGGTCACAGAAGGTAGTTTGAACTTCTCTACCTTGATCATTGATCCAAGGTGGCTCAAACAAATATGAAGTTACATATGCTTCACAAAATTCTCATTTGTACCTATTTGACAAGATGTCAACAACAACTATTAACAACAATAGAAATACAGACAACAACTAGATGGCCTAAACTCCTGCTTCAACAAAAGAAACAGATTTCACATCTTGTGAACACCTCCATGTCTTACATCTACATACAAATGATGGACTAGATAAAAAGCCCACAAAACATGCCTTTAAAACAAATGACCCTTCAACTCAAGCATGTAGAAAAATACCATTAGGACTCTTTTTCAAAATATGAAGCACTTCATCATTATCTCCATCTTGGAGACCAAGTTAACTTCTACCAAGTCAACATTGCATCACATGCATGTCAAAGCAATCAACCCTTCAAGTTAATCACACACACATGTTCAAAAGCAAGGAAATCATCAACATCCCTGTGTTCATGCACAACATTCTCATGCATGCATTTCATCCTTCAACTTTCACTTAAGCACACTGTACTTTCAAAGCTGAAATGAAATATAATGTTGTAGCAACAAAGTGAGTCTCCTACTCAACTTCTACATTCACCTTCTTGGTAAAATCTTGCAACTTGCATTCCATTAACAAAAAATGCAAATAGATGCATCAATAGACATGCAATCTTAACTGGATAATAACTCTAACCGTTTCTTACCAATCCATTTCAAAGGTCTTTCCTTTGTCTACACATTAGCATCAACATGTGAATCATCCTGAAACACATCATCCATGGAAACTTCCTTTCCATGCCTACCATTTTCTCTTTCCACCTTCTTCAAGTTTCATGGAAGCATTGTTGGATTCAGAGTCCAACATTTTGCAGCAAGATGTCCTTGCTTATGGCAGTAAGTGCAACACATGTGCATTCTCTTGACAACATGATTTGCCTTTTCTAATGGACCTTTAGATTATTTCTTTCTTTCCTTCAAAGATTTCCTGTATGTGGCCATTCTTTTCCAACATCTGGAAACATTATGGTTATCCAAACCACAAAAGGAACATGCAATGTTTTTCCAATGCTTATATGGAAATTTATCATGCTGAACATAATCAAAAGGAATATGGTTAGAACTAGATTTATACCTTTCTCTTTCACCTTTATTGCCTTCATGAGGAGGTGAATCAAATGAAGAAGTGGCTCCCTTTGGAACACTATCAATCTCTTCAAGGCTTTCAGAGTTTCCACAACTCTTTGGTTCAAGTGTGTGCTTCTGAACACTTGCATCTTGCAAATGATTTTCAAGCTATTGCATTCCTCCTGAATACAATCTTCACACTCTTGAGGTAGAAGACCTGCAATGCAACTCCTTCTTGAAGCTGTTTCAATGGCCTTCATGGCAGCTTTGAACTTTCTCCATAAGATTGTCCATAGCCAAGACCCAAATACTTAGGCCTTTCCTCAACTATTATTGGCTCAACAATACCTTGTGCATGTCTACCCAAGCCTTTCCTTCATAGCCCATCTTGGACATTAGCTTGGAACCTATGCCTCTGGTATGCTTTTCAAAAGAACCAATATAAGCATTCTTAGAAGAATTTGGGACAAACAGGAATTGTTTACCTCTTCTTCAAGCTAATACTTGACTAAGGCTTCTTTGGCAACAAAGAGTTGTGTCTCCAACTCACACATCCTTTTCAAGTTCATATTAGCAATATGAAGTTGCCTCTCCATTTCCTGCAATCTGTCAGAAAGCAACTGCTTCTCTTCCTCCATGGAATTCAATTGCTCTCTAAGTATGTTGCTCTTCCTTCCATCCTCAAACATTTCTCTCACCATATCCATCTTGGTGAACAAGTCTTGATTCTTTTCTTCATCAAAGAATCTTGTGAAGAAAGCAAAATTTGAGGACTCACTTGTAAAAGTAGTCATTATACCAATGAACAAAAGAACTTCAAACAAGATTAATAAAGAGCTTATTCAGCAACCTTTTGCAACAAACCTCTTGTGCTTCAAGGATTGCCTTGAGGTCCTTTGGGATAAGAAGAATGTCTTCAGCCCTTCTTCCTTTTTGTCCTCTCTTGGACTGAGCTATCAATAGCTTTCCCTTCACCTCTGCAAACTCAAACAATAGTCAGTCTGCAAACAAGCATACAATCAACCTCTGACTGTTTAAACACCTTTCAGACAAGCAACTTTGCTCTGTCAATCAAGCATTCTGATATAACCTTCTTTGAAGGTGGGGTTAATCAATCTCAGGCTCTGATACCACCTTATTTGAAAATGGGGCACTAAAGGCTTCTTGTCAAGCTTACAAGAACCTCTCCCAATTCCAAAGCTTAAATATTCCCAGGTCCTTATGATTAACCAATTGCGGAATTAAAAAGTGCTTGAAAATAGGTGTATGCTTGTGTTTGTTTTTAACTGTTTATGTGTTTTAATTTTATTTGCTTGAACTGATATAAAACATGTAACAACAAATAAAGCAGCAGATACAATGCAGCAACAAGCAATCACACATAACAACAATATAATATGGAGTTCACCCAAAACTCTTGGGCTACGTTCTCCTTGAGCTCTAGTCAACTCGACTAGGCTCTCTAGGATTTTAGCAAAGTCCTTTTACAAGTTCCACACTCAACTCCATTGGTTTACACTGAACACAATGGGCTTAGAACACCATCTTATCCCTAGCTCTGAAGCTCTCTGGCTTTCTGGCTCTGGCTCTTGGCTCTCAGCTCTGGCTTCTCTGAGCTCTCTCTCGGCCTCTGCGTGCCTCTGTAATTCGCTTGACCTCCAAGCGACTATCTCAGCAACTTTCAACTCTCTGGTTTTTCGCTCAACCTCCAAGCGACTCCAAAAACTCCCTCAGCTGTCTGTGCTTTCCGCTCTGCCTGCTCTCGCTCTTAGTGGTGCTCTCTGGCTTCTTTGAGGCATTCTTCCAGCTCTGCCACTTCCTTTCCGTTTCTCTGCGTATAATCATTCCTCTGTCTCTTCATCTAGCCCTCTGGCTTCTAGCTCTGTGGCTCTGCGCGTTACAAACGCATCATTGTTTACAAAACGCCCGCTTGCCGCGTGGCACAATGATCAAGGGTCGTTATAAAGGAATTCGGCCCTTTCTTCAGGCGAAAAACCGAAAATGGAACAAAATTACAATACACAGAGTTTTTCCGAAAATACACTATCAGGCGCGAAATCCGGACTTCAAACATTATGAAATCGCCCCTATAAACCCTTTTAGGTCCGCCTTTGATGGCTATCGCAAGCCCACCGTTGATCTGCGTAATCTCTGATCCGATGGTTGATAGTCCGTTTCGGGTGGCTTAAGTGCATGGAGATTACCTGCCCGAAAAGGCGGTTTTCTCTCTCCTGCGCCATGCCACGTGTCAGCTAGTGTATGGGTTCGGGCGGAGCCCGTCCAATACCACTTATCGCCTGAGGCCCGCCCGAAATCCCGCTTACCACGGAACTCAAAATTTATAGGGCTGCATTTATAAACCTTTCAGGTCCGCCATTCTTTCGCAATTCGCTATCGCATGGCATAATGGCCAAAACCACATTTACATGGGAAATACATAGAAAATCCGAATTTCCCGAATTTCAAATTCTATGAAATCGAGTCTATAAACCCTATCGGGTCCGCACCCTGATCGCTAATCACAATCGCGCTGCCCAACGACCCTTTGTATCGGGGATCACTGATCACCCGATCGCCGATCTGTCGATCTGCCAATCGCCGATATCGCACCTCGCATATTGCATCGGTGGGGGTCTATGCCTTCTGCTCCTCCGATCGCCGATCGGCCAATCGCTCTGATTGCCAATTGTCGCAATCGCATAATCGCATTATCACAAGTCTGGGGTCCCGATATCGCATACATGCCTGCCTCCGATGCAATGAGTCGGAGATCGCTGATCGGGGGTCCTTTCGCCCTGGCCTTAAGTCCACCCCTTTGCACATTTGTGATGCAATTTCCCTAAGGAGCCTTTTAGGCTATTTTTAGAAGAAATGCCTCGTTTTTCAAAGGACAAAGGAAATCTTCTTTCTGCGATAACTTCTTCATCCAAAGTCCATTTTAGCCCATTCAAGTTTCAATAGATTCAAAATGAGAAGATCTATGCAATGGGACTATTTCCATGAGCATCCTTGGACTTTCATTTTCCTCTGTGAGAAACACTTTAGATTTAGAAGTCTATTCTAGATCCATTTTGGATCAGTATCCACTCAGCCTATTGCTACTTCCTTGTTACAAGCTATGAGTTCCATGAGCTTAGGAACTTCTTGTGACATCCCTCTAACTACACCTATAGCCACTCCCTTGGGAGTTATCTCTATCCAACCTCACTAAACATCCAACTAAGTTTATCAAAATCAATAAGCAAAAAATTCAACCCACCATTTATTCAACATAATTACATTATACATTATTATCACCTAAATTCACAATGTAGTAATTGTGGTTGAAAGATTGAGCAAAAGTTAAGTCTCCAAGGCCTGATGTTAATATATTACCAAAATCATGAAAAACCAATTGGGATTAACATCGAGCAAACATGACTTTCCCAATGCTTTTAATCATCAATTTTCAAAATCGGTGCTTGACGTGTTGGATGGAGAGCCAACTTAATATTTGTCGAGCAAAGGGAATGGGCAATGGACCAATCAAAGCGAGAACAATGCAGTAAGCAAAAAGCAAGAAACCTCCAAGCACAAAGAGCAAGTGAAAACAAGAAGAAATATGTCAAGAATAAGCCCAGAGAGAAAAGAACTTTGCTCAAGGCACGTGCTTGAGTGTAAGAGGAATTCTCTACTTCATAAATGGGAGATAAATATAGGATGAAAAGTACTAAGAAACACAACTAGCATGCCAATCAAGTAAAAATCATAAAAATGGCCAAGTATAAAACATGAAGTAAAGAAACCTTGTTCAACAGCTTTTTTCGGTGAATGGAAGAAAATCAATACTTTATGAGTGAGGAAATGTGTTGAGTGTCAATTCAATGAGCAAAGAAGAGATGACACTATCAAGAAATTATGGGACGCATCTGCCTAGCATGAAAATCAAAGCAAGAAATGAAGAATTTGACTAAGTATCAAGTCATCAATCAAAGAAGCCTTGCTTAGGAGTTTGGACATATGCTCAATTGCAAGAAGAAAGATTATACATGGCCACTAGAAGAACAAAGAGCTATGCAGCACCAAATTAAAGAACAACAAAAACTATGAGCAAAGGAGAGCTCAATCACCAAGAAAGATAATCTCTCTATTGAGCACAACAACCCTAAGTGTGCCTAAAGGACTGGTCATTGGTCACCAAGCAAAAGAGATGCATGGGAAATATGAAAACATGGCTATCTACTCGACAAAGTGGCCTCAAGGGTTTTCATTGGGTTGCCAAGCAAAGTGATTCCCATTCTCTCAAGCAAAGGTCAATAACCAAACTAGATCCATCTTAACTCCTGATCTACTAAGCGCTAAGAGGGATCAAATCTCTCAAGATGCAAACCTCTTTTTTGAGAGCAAAAGAGATTTGATCCCTCTCGGCGCTTGATAGATCCAAAGTTAAAATGGATCTAGGCTGGTGTTCCACATGAATACCATGGGTCAATGTAATGGGTTCTCATAAAACCTAAAACTCAAAAATGGCCGGTAACTTGACCAAGTCAAGTTTACCTTAACTACCCAACAAAAATTAATAAAAATAATAAAATAACATAGAAATTTTATTTTTATTATTTTATTTTTAAGTTATTTTTATTTTAATGTAGGGTTATTTTTATTTTTATTTTTATTTTTTATTATTTTTGTTTAGATAACATATCATAACATAATATAACAAGACATTACAACATCTCTTCTATAAGGGGCTGGAGAGCGCCTCTTGACTCAAAGATGCCAATCAATGTGAAAAGGAACCTGTAGAGCTTGTTCCACATGGTACATAGAAGAGGACAACACCATAAAAAGGAATAAGGGCATGAAGCCTTAAAGGGGATGATAAGTCAGCATCATGCTTGGACATCATTGGATGCCACATGGATCATGTCAAATGCTCAAATGATTCATGAATTAAGGGCAAGGAAGAACCTGAGTTCCAAGAAGAGAGTAACAAGCTTAACTCACAGCGATAACCAGTTATCTCAAATAGATACAGCATGGACTCTAATAAAGTTTAAGGGTTGATCATCGTGGACTCTGTCAAGATGATCAAGATGGAAAGCAAAGGATTTCATGAAAGACAGAGAGATTGTGATGCCATCTTTCTTGCCTAGGAGTACTAAATGCACAAATCAAAATTGATTTCCATGGAAGCATTGAGTTTATTAAGAGGTTATCACCATTGAACATGTCATGGTGATCAATTTGTGCCCAGAAGCAGTTAAGTATTGCCCAATGATCAGAAATGATCAAACTGCGGAAATTATGTGGAGAGTTTGTGCCCAAGGACAATGTTTCCATGTCAACAAAGATGAAATCCACAATCTAGTTAAGAAGGAAATAAAGATTTTGCAAGGGTTGGGCAGTGAAGGAATTATACTGATATTACATTGTCATTGTCGGAATTGAATATTTAAATACCACAGCAGTGCCTCCACCTCTTCTTACTCTTTCTTTTGTAAATTACATCTGTTATGTTAATGTTGCAGTCATGATTCTGAGTAAATTTAACTGATTCTATTTTTCACATAGATTCTTTCTATCCCCTGGGTGTTTGAGTCGGGTGGGTATAGGAGCAATGGCTCGTTTCCCAATCCCTTGTTGTTCTTTGTAAGCCTAAAAGGCCAACTTTGTTGTTGTCAAATAATTATGCACTTGAAGTTCTAAATAATAATAACTTGTGGTAATCCGTTACTTGATTCACTAACTGATTCGGGCAATGTATCAAGATTCATTCTATTGCTTGAATGCATTCATCCAGCACTGGCACATATAGTCTAGTTTATTTTTGGCATCATTCATTCATTAAGTTTCAAATGCCCTGCTAATATTATGCATTCCATTTTCATGCCCCTGTGTTGGTTTGAGACTTCATAAGCCCAAAGGACAGGCACCAGTCCTTTTGCATCCAACCATTTTTTTCAATTTATTCCTTTCAATCTTTACATTGTTATTATCTAATCATTTACAATAAAATCCTTCAGCTCAATTGAGATTGGAGATAGGAATCAGGCTTACCCCACTACCACTTCAAAAGGACCAGCAATGAAGTGAGAGAAGTGATGTCAAGGTGACAGTGGGCATTACCTCTAAATTTGCCTTATGGTTGCTCCAAGCAGTGCTAGCAGTTCGCATCTTAAAGGGACAGACTCGAGAGACAACAAAATGGAGGTGTTGTTGGGGACAAGTCAAATTCATGAGAAATTGGTCATTCCTATTAGTTCTCATGGGGCATGGGTCATGCATCAATGACTTAATCCATGCCAATAATCCCAAAATGATATTTCCCTCGAATCAGTAGTTCAGCTACAACACTGATGAGAATGATTGATGAGCCCATTGAAGACCTTGTTGCTCATTTGGCCACTCTACCAAGGGACAAAGCCTCTTTCCTTCTAAATAAAAAGTCTCGTTGCTTGTATTTAGGTGAGAACAAGCAGTGGTGTTCAAAGCAAGATCTCGCATGGTTACTTCACACAGCAGGATTGGACCTTCAAAAGATGATGTTGATTTGGGGTAGCATCGGATGTGCTCTAGCCACGAAAATTGGTGGATAGGCTAAAGCACATGAGATCTCCAATACCCAGAAATGGTTTGGGTAGAATATAACCATTTTGGGAGATATTAAAATAATTAATATCTTTAATGGAGTCCCTAAGTTTAAACTTAGGGAAAATAAAATATTAATATAAAACTGAGTTAGAATGGTCCAAAAGTCATGGATCAAGCCAGATCTAATCTTAGCCGTTGATTAGGGACTTAATCTCCACCGTTGAAATGTCAACGAGAAAAGTATAAGAGGAGGCTTGAGGGTCACTTGAGAACACACTAAGTTGATCAAGAATTCAATTTTCTGGGGCAGGGCTTGCTGAGGAAATCGAAGGAGTGATCAGAGTTGTAGCTGAGGGGTAGTGAATGCAGTAGCAGAGAGGCAAAGATAGTACCGGAGCATCAGTGCAGAAGTCGGGAGAGGGTTGACGCAGAGCCAGCTGGAGGCCACGCAGAAGCAGCTAAAGGCCACGCAGAAGTAGCCAGAGGCCACATAGAGGTAGCCAGGAGCTGCACAAAGCCTGAGGAGGGCCAGCGTGGGAGACGCAGAGGCTAACGCAAAGCCCAAAGAGGCTGACGTTGGGCAGACGCTGGGCCAGAGAGGCTGACACAGACCCTAGAGGTTGACGCTAGGAGATATCGTGGGGCAGATTGGGGCTAATATCTGTCTCTGACTAAGAGGTACTATTGCTGAGGGCATTCTCTATTAGGTGAGCCATTTCTGGCACCCAGATTGTATTCTGAAATTGCTTAATAATAAAACCCTCAGATAGCTGCACTGATTTTCCTGCATTGGGTTTTTCCGGGGACATTAGTCCAAAAATAACGGTGTCACTTGTGTGCTTGTTTTTCGTTCAGCTAATGATCTGTATGTGTTGAGACTGTACTTGTATTTATTTTCAGTATTTACATGGTAAATAACTTGTTAATTAACAGAACAAGTAGGAAGAAATAAATCAGAAAGTACAGGAAGGATTTCTAAAAATTAGACTTAGAAATTCCAACATGGTATCAGAGCGTGGTTGTAGATCACAGGATAACTGAGGGCATCAACCGAGCAGAGCAGCAGCAACAGAAATAGTTGTCCCGAGTGACAGAAGTTGTTCCTAGCGAAAAAGCAGCAAGGAAGGGGTGACGCAATGCCTGCATCATTAGTTCGAGCCGAGAAGTGGATCAGTGCAGTGGCAAAGAGGAGCAGACCTAACCTACGCAGTGCCTGGTCATCTTTCTCAGTGAGGAAGGATTGACGCCCGTGGCCAGGAGGTGCGGATTTTGCTGGTGCTAGGATTGCGCAGAGCCTAGAGGCTCTAACCTTCAATTTGTTGGGGCATAGTAGGCTGTGGATAAGTTGCGGAGTGAAGTTGGTGGGGTACTATGGTTAGAACAGTACCTAACAGGGCAAGACCAAGGAGGAGGGAGTTGCTACCAAGGATTTCTAGCCAAGAAAACCGGATCAGTGGTGCAGATGCACTAACAATCAGAGTGGGGGCATCTCGACATTGGTAGAGGGGTTTCCAGGAGGAAATCGAGGCTCAGAGGGAGTCACACCGAGAACTTCTAGGAGGGAAGTAGAGAGACTCGAAAGAGTCGAAGGAGGAGCAACGAAATGGCAGTGAATGGGGTAAGAAATCAAGACAGACTGGACAGAGCCTCAAACTTCGTAGTCTAGAAGGTCAGAATCTTGTCTATTCTAGACAGGAATCGTCTCAAGCACTTCGCCTTGAACACGGTAGCGATCCCAGTTGACCCGGCTGAGAATGAAAAGTACTAGGAGGTAATGGCGAGGGCCAAGAGCATCATCCTTGACGAGGTCAAGGACCATGTAGTACCACATATTGCCGAAAAGGACACGGCAAATGCGATGTGGGAGGCCCTGACGAAATTGTATCAGCATACTTCCGTGCAGAGGAAGATGCTACTAGAAAATTAGTTGCGGTCATACCAGATGTAGAGGGGAGAACAGATAGACACCTTCCTCGGTCGATTGAAGGAGATCCGGGATCAGCTGACTTCCATAGGGGCCACACCGGATGAGGAAATGATGGTGAGGACCGCATTGAATGTAGCCTCAGAGGATTGGGATGTATTTGTCCAGAGCATACTGGGCAAGTCGACCCTTCCAGATTGGGAGGAACTGTGGGCGGCTCTTCGTCAAGAAGAGATCAGAAGGCTAACCAAGGCAGGAAGCAGCGGCAAGGGGGTTAGAATCAAGAAGGAGGAAGAGGAGGATGCTGCCCTAGCATCTGAGGGAAAGCAGGAGAAACGGAAGAAGAAGGACCTCTCCAAGGTCACTATGCGAGCCAGTGTTCGAGGAAGAAGAGCAAGGGAGAGGCTTCTGAGACCAAGGTTGCGCCAGCAAGGGTGGAGAAAGAAGTGGAGACAGATGATGACTGTGCCATGAGTGCTCATACGCCACTTGAGAGGAAGTGGGGAGACATCGAGCTGTAGTCAGACGAACTACAGGCAATGAGGGGCAGGAACCTCGAGGTACCCAACCTCTTGGATTATACCTGGCTACGAGAGCCCTGAAGAGGAGTAGTAGGACTAGCGAATGTCGGTAGAGACAAATGCAGATGGAGCGACAGAGGGAGCACTTGTCAGTGACAGAGGGAGCTTCAGCATCGGGAGTGTTTCTAGCCTGATGGGGATGTTAGAGTTGGGAGATCAGTTACTTACTTCTCAGTAACTGAGTTGCAGTGCAGCAGTTAGCAGTGGTAGTGCTATGGGCAGCACAATGCAGCATGATGAGAGTGGTTGCAATGCAGATGCAGCAGCGGTAGTGGCAGGGCCATGGGCAGCAACACGGATGCAGAGGGAGATGTCGTACAGATGCAGCAGTGGCAGTGGCAGGGCCATGGGTAGCAATACATGATGCAGCAGATCAAAGGATGTTGGGGTTGCAGTGCAGATGCAGCAGCGGCAGTGGCAGGGCCATGGGCAGCAGCACGGATGCAGAGGGAGATGTTGTACACATGCAGCAGTGGCAATGGCAGGGCCATGGGTAGCAATACATGATGCAGCAGAGCAAAGGATGTTGGGCAGCAGGCCTAGCATCAACACAGGGACCGATGCCGGATGATCAGGGTGATGCTCAATGAGGAGTATTACTAGAGCACAATCACCGCTAAGAGGGAGTGTTGATTTGGGGTAGCATGGGATGTGATCTATCCACGAAAATTGGTGGAGATGCTAAAGCACGTGAGATCTCCAATACCCAGAAATGGTTTGGGCGGGCTCTAACAGTTTGGGAGATATTAAAATAATGAATATTTTAATGGAGTCCCTAAGTTTAAACTTAGGGAAAATAAAATATTAATATAAAACTGAGTTAGAATGGTCCAAAAGTCATGGATCAAACCAGATCTAATCTTAGCCATTGATTAGGGACTTAATCTCGGCCGTTGAATTGTCAACAAGAAAAGTATAAGAGGAGGCTTGAGGGTCACTTGGAGAACACACTGAGTTGATCAAGAATTCGATTTTCTGGGGTAGGGCTTGCTGAGGAAATCGAAGGAGTGATCAGAGTTGCAGCTAAGGGACAGTGAATGCATAGTAGAGAGGCAAAGATAGTACCGGAGCATCAGCGCAGAAGCCGGGAGAGGGTTGACGCAAAGCCAGCTAGAGGCCACGTAGAGGCAGCTAGGAGCTGCACAAAGCCTGAGGAGGGCCAACGTGGAGATGCAGAGGCTGACACAGAGCCTAGAGAAGCTGACGCTAGGCAAACGTTGGGCTAGAGAAGCTGACGCAGACCCTAGAGGTTGACGCTAGGAGACTTCGTGGGGCAGATTGGGGTTGATATCTGTCTCCGACTGAGAGAGACTACTGTCGAGGGCATTCTCTGTTGGGTGAGCCATTTCTGGCACCCAGATTGTATTCTGAAATTGCTTAATAATAAAACCCTCAAATAGCTACACCAGTTTTCCTGCATTGGGTTTTTCCGAGGACATTAGTCCAAAAATAATGGTGTCACTTGTGTGCTTGTTTTTCCTTCAGTTGATGATCTATATGTGTTGAGACTGTACTTGTATTTATTTTCAGTATTTACATGGTAAATAACTTGTTAATTAACAAAACAAGTAGGAAGAAATAAATCAGCAAGTACAGGAAGGATTTCTAACAGTTAGACTTAGAAATTCCAACAGATGATCCCTAATGATAATCCCTTATCTGAGGCACTTGACAAGTTGGTCATGAGGTATGACAAGTTCATAGATCATCTTCTACCTTTCAACAACGAAGTTTAAGAAATTGCAAGCGGTTAAGATGCAGCTGAAGGAGAAGAGTTTGATGTTTGATGCTGAAGGAGCAGCCTTACCATGAAACCCAATGTTGTAACATCATTCTCAACCTAGCATATAGTTTGCAAGGCTTCCCACATTGAACAATATTATTCCGTTTTTCAACAACTAGCACATCTTTTTGACAAAGAATTCCCTAAAGATGTTTGTTGTGAAAAGAGTCTTTTAAGTTCCCCTAGGGATTCTAATACTTCCAAAAATCAGCTATGCAATGATGACTACGAGCAGAAAGTGATAATAATGATATAAAATTCTCTGCATTTTGAAAGATTACATGAAAATAGCAAAGGAGACAAATATGATGGTGTCCCTACACTAATGAAGAATCATGGTCCAGCTGTACTATCTTTCCCCATGCAGGAATTTACAGGGTAAGTTTCTCAGATAGAACACCAGAGGTCACCGCTCACAAACAAATCACAGATCAATACACGAGTATTCTTGACGTGGTTAAAACCCTCAAAGAGGGAAACAGTCCATGGCCTGAGCCAACACGGCCACTTCAGGAAATTTATTAATAAAAGAATGAAAATTTACATAAGCTTCTCTCATGAATGGTCACCTTACAAATGACCCTCCATGCTCTTTAAATAGAGATCATGGACCAATTGAGTGTTAAGCCACGGAACAAGTGTCGGTAATACCTAAGAGAGAATGAACCATCGGATCACTTCATGTCTAGAACATATCGTGACCGTCGGATTGTAAGATACAAAAGTAAATAGTAAATAAACACACTTTACCTAACTCTATACTAGACCAAGTTATACTTAACTATTTCCTATGTGTCGAAATATCCTAACATCCCCCCTTAAGAACAACTTGG